>ML375434.1:0-42124 GCA_005239525.1 Nicotiana knightiana | reverse complement strand
TTTAAAAAAAAAAAAAAAAAAGACTTTCGACAATGTTTGCACACCTTATCGTTTGGTTTGTGCCAGAGTAAGCTTCTGTTCTTGAATTTCATATTGGAGCAGCCCTTTTACTTTCAAAGAGATCTAAGCTGCTGTTTATGAGTTCTGAAGATAGAGGATCATGTTCTCTTGACCTTGTTTCTTACTGGAGTAGATTTGAGCATGATTTAGAAATTCAGAATGATGCATGCCTAAGGCATCAAAAGATACTCTATATAGCTAGAAAGACATATCAGGAACTTATTTAATTCAGTCACAGCTTTTTTGAAAGGATGGAAGGAGAGGAATCATAGATGTTTTGATGGAAGAAGTTAGACCAAGGAGAGCTTCAAGTTCAAATGCTTATAGTTTTAGGTTTTTGGTGTAGCTTGAAGCTGTCATCGATATACATATCTTAATGGATTTTGTTATTTCTCTACATAAGTTGGGGTGTGAGTAGACGTCTGTACTTTAGTATAGATCCAGCAACCATTTGGGGCTAACCTTGTATCTAAAATATGAATACTTATCAAAAAAAAAAAAAATGAATGTTGATCAGATGGCCCAAAAGGCCAGTGAGTGGTTAGCAAGTCCATTTGTCTAGTTGTCGAAGTCTTCCCCAATTCATGTGTTTTGAGTGTGTTTTTTACGAACATTGTTTTGAGTGACATGGGACGGAATTCCATAACTGAAATCTTACTGGAGAACTAGTACAGTTTAAAAGTTTTATGATACAGTAGCAGTGAGGGCTCTCTACAGAACAGTTAAATTAAGAGGCAGCAGGGAACTGACAGTTGCCTAATAGATGAAAACTCAATCAATCCTTTTCTTCTCAGTTCTGTTAGCTTTGTCTTATATGTGTTTCCTCTTATGGCTAGCACTGATGACTTCTTTTCTAGGGAAAGCTGCCTGTTCCAGGAGATATTATGCAACCAACTTTTAATTGCCCTTGGTCCATAGGGAGAAGAAGAATAGAATATGCTTAGCAGGGTGGAAGTTGGTTCTCTAGATAAGGGTGTATTAGGTATGGAATCAGGGTTCTGGAAGACGGTCTGCTTTGGACTTGAAGTTGTTTCCGTTTCTCTTTTTTTCTTATCAAGTAATGACTTAAGTTGTTTCTGCTTCTAGTTAGATTTTAGCAGTTGGATACATCAGTTTTGCGTGGGATGGTATTTTGGAATATAGTCGTCTACGGCATCTAAGCACTTTCTGCTTCTACCTATTTGTGTTCTTTTTTAGTTAAGTTGGTAAATTATGATCACAAATGATGTAATTGTGTCTTACTATCAAGTAAAAGGTGGCCCAGAATAATAATTATCTTGTTGGATTCTTGAGATGTTAGGCTTAAGTTTTAAATGATTATATCTGCAAAATCCATTTTTGTGCTAATGCTATTCTGTCATAAATTGTGGTGTTTACTTTTTGTTGTTAATGAGCAGGTTAGTTTTGTTAGTGTTGTGTACTCTCAATCAGAGCTCCTGAAGAAGGAGGTGTTCCTGGTGGAGCTGGTAGATTCTATTTCAATGTCCAAGGAATCCATGTCACATCTTAAAGCAGTTTATTTTCTAAGACCAATATCAGAGAATATTCAGCATATGCGGCGTCAACTGGCTAAGCCAAGATTTGGAGAGTATCACCTTTGTAAGTATATCCTCTATAATTGGACCACACGGGGAAATCTGCTAATAAATTCAGGCTGTATATTAATATATTTCAGAAGAACATGTCAGTGTAAAATGCTGTTGTCCAAAGTTTCTCAAGGATAAAACATTTAATATATCCTTCTTGTTGCACAGTTTTCTCCAATATTTTGAAAGATACTCAACTTCATATGTTAGCCGATTCAGATGAACATGAAGTTGTCCAGCAGTTGCAGGTATGTTTAGAATTAGCATTTTCTACTGTTTTAAATGGGAAATCATGTGCATTTGAAAAAGGATATTGCATAATGTGGAAAAACATTAAGAAATTGTTGCTGATAACATCTTTCTATTGGAGCTCTAAAAATTTGTTGTGGCCTGTAACTTGTTTAATTTTTGTAATGAAAGTAGACATTCGCTATGTTACATGATTATTGACGTGATTTGCAGGAATTTTATGCAGATTTTGTTGCGTTGGACCCTTACCATTTCACGTTAAATATGGCCTCAAACCACATGTATATGCTCCCGGCAGTTGTAGATCCATCAGCATTGCAGCAATTTTGTGAACGAGTTGTTGATGGAATTTCTGCAGTTTTCCTGGCGATAAAGCGAAGGCCTATTATTCGATATTCACGGACATCGGATATTGCGAAAAGAATAGCACATGAAGCTTCTGTAAGCACACCAACTGTTTCTTTCCTTTTCCTCATGTTGTTCTTTGTAGCCTATCAAGTTCGATTATTAGGATTATTACCTCTCTTGCCTGAGGTTGAAGGTGTAGTTGATTTTGGATATTTCAGATTGGAAAAGTAAAAAATTGAACACAATTTTCTTCTGTCGATATTGCAGAAGCTGATGTACCAGCAAGAGAGTGGTCTTTTTGATTTCAGGAGAACAGAAGTTTCTCCATTGTTGCTAATAATTGATAGGAGAGATGACCCCGTGACTCCACTGCTTAATCAGTGGACCTATCAGGTATGGCTAGTCTGTAAGTTCTGTGCCCTTGTTATTTCTAACATTTTGTGCCTCTTCTGTCCTTCTGTTATTTCCATCAAATTGTGCGCCCCCCTCTTCTTCAAGTAACGTTAGTGTGTCACTTTTAAAGTAATGCTGCTCATTTGTGCTATGTGCTTTTACAGGCAATGGTTCATGAGTTGATAGGTATTCAAGATAACAAGGTCAACCTGAAAAACGTTGGCAAATTGCCAAAAGATCAACAGGTTAAAAGTTATTTCCTTTTGTATCTAAATACTGCCTTCTTATCTTTTCCAGAATAATTCATTACCTGTTGATTCTTTATGGTTTCAGGAGGTTGTACTGTCATCTGAGCAAGATGCATTTTTCAAAGCTAATATGTATGACAACTTCGGAGATATTGGAATGAATATTAAGAAAATGGTGGACGACTTCCAACAAGTGGCAAAGAGTAACCAAAATATCCAGACTATAGGTTTGTATTTGCGAGCTTGTAGCTTAACTTTGGGTTGTACAGCAAGTGTTTCTGTTGCAACTCCGACATGGTACTTTTCATCTAAAAAGAAGCTTCTGTTCATAAGGATTGCATTTTTGCAGAGGACATGGCTAAATTTGTCGACAACTACCCGGAATTCAGAAAAATGCAAGGGAATGTTTCTAAGCATGTGACACTGGTTACGGAAATGAGCAAGATAGTTGAAGAGCGAAAACTCATGTTGGTTTCACAGACAGAACAAGAATTGGCTTGCAATGGTGGACAAGGGGCAGCATTCGAGGTAGCTTAGTCCTTCAGTATTGAAGCATAACTTTCTAATCAGTTTTGGAAAGTAAATGTGGAAAACTAAGTAGAAAATAAGGAAATTTTTCGTCTAGTCCTCTCTGTTTTCTACTTTTGGTGGTTATTTGGACCAAGTTTTACATGCTAAATTCCTTTTTTTGGTTAAACTAGTTTACATTCTGAAATTCCTTTGATTGCATTGAAGATGTAACTAAACCCAAGGTCACTCCGTGTTTAAGGCAACAACGATTTTCTTTGAGTTCTCCTTTGGAACTTCGTTTGAAATTATTGTTTTAATGAACAGATACTGCTAATGTAAACTGAAACTAAATGAGTTGTTCGTGAGAGGGGAGGAAGGATGAGGGGAAGAGATACTTATTGTTGCATGTTATCACTTTTGAAACCATTATTACACATGATACACGCAATTGTGTATAGACAAGTCCTGGATAACAAGAGCTTAGGGTGTATCAAGTAAACTTGCCGCCTAGAAAGATAACTAGCTGTTTGATTCAGTTGTGAACACATGTATGCTGAACCGAGGCATGTACACTTCTGAGTTGGTGTGTTTGTTGTCGTAAAGGGTATATTACTGCCACCAATCCTCCTGGGTCCCAATTTTTACTTATACAACAAAACAAAACAAAAAAAGAGAAAAAATGGAGTATCCCTGTCACGTCCCACCCTCTTGGTGAATGGATACGCTAAAAGAAAGGTAACAAATTTGGTTCAATCGCATACTAGATTGTTTAATAAATATTTCTACCTTTCTTTACTAAAATAAGTCATGTACATCACTGGTATGTTCGGTGGTAATGTTTTCTGATAACTTTACTCTTTTTCCAGTGAATTCATGGCTTAAATCTTGACTAAGATTTAGTGCAAAGTAGTCTGTTGACATTACTAAATATATGCTATTGGTTCCCTGGTTGGAGAGACTTTGTAGAAGCAAGTTCCAAATCATTGAAACATGCTAATTCCATTCAGATATCTGGGAAGCGAACAATACAGTGGGATGACTGCTCTGAAACTTAGCTGATTCTCATGTCAGATGCTCATAATTTAAATTGTATTGACATGTCTGATATTGAGCCACAAATGTTGATTATATCTATATACTTTTTTGACTTGTCTTGTACTTAGCACTAGTGACTATAAGATTTGAAAATCAGTGGAAGACAACGATGTATAATTTCTTTTGTAAATTCTGCTTACGTCTACAGGCTGTGACAAATCTATTGAATAATGATAATATCTCTGATATTGACCGCCTGCGCCTCGTAATGCTGTACGCCTTGCGCTATGAGAAGGAGAGTCCAGTTCAACTCATGCAGCTATTCAACAAATTGGCATCTCGGTCGCCCAAGTATAAGCCTGGAGTAAGGAGGATTACTACGATTGTTGCCTTTTTCAGTTTCTTTTTTGTGTTAGTCCTGCTATCTTGCTCTGTTTGCTTTTATTACCTGTATTTTACAAATTGTACTGCCATTGCCCATTGTTTCTCTCCCTGGGAAAGAGTGAAAAGAAGATCATTAGGACCTCACTTGGTGCCTTCTGTAAAGGCCAATTTTTCTTTTAGCTAACAGTTAATGTGTTTTATTCTCTTTGTTGATTGATCTGATCTGTCTGTGGATGCTCAAAAGTATTGCTCCTGATGGTCTTAAAAAAATTTACTTTTGTATTTATGATGTGAAGATTATATAACATTCTTTAAAAGAGATAAGTAGGTTATTATGTTTAAAAGAGGAAAGACAACAGCATTTTTTAAAAGCATGGTTATTATGTTTGATATAAGTAGGTAAAAAGTCAGTAGTCTTGTTCAGTTCATGCTTGTTGTTGATTATAGTTTATATGTAGGTATTGGCATCAAATTGTGTTTTCTTCTATTGTTGGATAGATTGTTCATCTGTGCTTGATATTACTTGACAATTTTATTTGACAAATGAAATCATTTTTATTTTGGTTATGGTTTGAAGCTAGTGCAATTCCTTCTAAAGCAAGCAGGAGTTGATAAGAGAACTGGGGACCTGTATGGGAACAGAGATCTCCTGAACATTGCACGTAACATGGCTCGTGGTCTCAAGGTGCGTCTAGGAAGTACAATTCTTTACTTTTTCTCTGTACTATTAACGGAATCCAGAACTTTATATAACTAGAATCGTAGAAACATCTCAAGCATTCGTATTTGGAAAATGAAAACGTCACTTGAGAGACAATTTTTTTATTCCTTTGGCAATGGATGTATTTTTTGTTTAATACTTGTATAATGCTTGCAGAGAACTTAAAAGGTCAGTATAGACCTATTTTTCAATCTTGTAAGTTCATTTTTTTTAATTTCACACCAAGTAGGTTTTGTATGTACATCCATTTGTATTACAAGCACACATTAAGCATTCAAGCAATATGCAGAACCTTCTATACAATTAGACAAAAGATGTAATATAGACAAAAGGCTGCTGTTCTCCGTAATATGCTTCTGTTTGTTTCTAATACTTCTTTGTCCGCCAACTTATTAACATTTGTGCCACTGGTTTTGGGACAACCCTTTATATTTTGAAAACCGTATAACTCCAAGGCAAAATGACAATGTACAGCAGGTGATGAGTGTCCTCGCCATGTTGTTTGCTGAAACAACAACTACTAACGATAATACATCTTCTATTTCTTAAATTGTTTGCTGATGAAACAGCATCACACATTGCACTAAAAGAATCCACCTTGCTTGGAATGCTAAAACTCTCACAATGGTTTGAGCTGAAGCATCTCACAGATGATTTTTCCCCAGTTAAAATATCCTCCTTCCTGCTATGCAGCCTCTGGAAGAACACCACCTCCTCTTTAACTTCCCAATTCTGTAGTCTTTTAAGAGAAGAGATACATATTACATCCCAACTAACCTGTGACTTTCTCTTTTTAGTATCTCTGCCATTTGGTGATTTCCCTTTCTCTTGAACAGAGAATTAAGTTTTGGAATTCGTCTTAAATGTGGTATTGACATACCATACATCAAGGCGGTAACAGAGTTGCAGATTCGATTTCCGTTGCCCACCAAAATGCCAATCAACTTTCGAAAACCATGTATATGTTGGTCACGTCCATATTCCTCATAAACGATCTTTGTCCACCTCTTCAATTGACTTGCGCGATTGGTTTCCTCTGCTTGTAGCGATAATATCAGCCTAGTCACTCTTTGATTAATTAAAACTATGTAACCAAATTAGAATCTAAAACATCATATTGCTCTAAATAAATACTAAAAATTTCAGCTACTTCTTAACTAGAAAATTTTAAAAAGTTGAACACAAAATGCTTTTCTGACACTTGCCTTTCCCAAGAGTTATTATGCCCCCTCCCAAATTGATTATTACCATCTTTATCCAATACCTTGTAGATGAGATTTTAATGGCTTACAGTTGATTTTTGTCACAGGGGGTTGAGAATGTGTATACCCAGCATCAACCTCTTCTATTCCAAACCATGGAGAATATCAACAGGGGGAGGTTGAGAGATGTGGACTACCCTTACGTAGGAAATCACTTTCAACAAGCTAGGTCAGTCATGAGCTGCAATGATATTTCAAATTTTATTTCAGCCTTTTCTCTAGTTTTAGTGCCCCAAGAGAAAGAGTAAGCAGTACTGTAGCCAAAGACTTGTTTTATTTGCAAGACCTTGACAGTTTGACATAAGAAGTGCAACTACTTTCTATAAATAATTATGGTATGCGCGAAATCTTTCTCGTAGTAAGTGTTTAATTCCGATACTGAAGTCACAGTCTGTGTTGTGATTGAAATTTGTAACATAGCTATTGTAGCAACCAACAGCTTGATGCAGCATCCGAGGTGCTACTATCTTGATTTTATACGTTTTAAATTGGAATCATTAGATTTTCATTTGTGATTATGCTAATGCTTTGAAGAATGTTATTTTGGTAAACCAACAATCAGTACCAATTTCCTTTTGACCTCTTATTCACAGTTAAAGTAGACTCATGGGATAACTTCAAATTCAGGCAGTTGTCTCTCTTCTGCCAATTCATCCAATTCTATCAAGTTATCTAGGATTTCAGTCTTCCTTTTTCCAATGAGCCAAAGCAATATATATTCCACTCCTTTGGGTTCCTTTTAACTACTGTTGGTGTTTTGGCTTACAAATAACCTAGTCCGCCCTTTACCTTATATGATCTCTACTACTGCACCTACTCCAAAAGTCTTCTTTCAGCCACATATTTTGGAACTTGAAGTATGAGCTCTTTTTCCCACTGTTCACATTGTATGCAACAGTGTTATCAAAGGCACAAATGCACGCTTAAGCCCCTGAAGCGAGGCTCAAAATATGTGGAGCTCTTTGTTTTACTTAGCAGGCTCTTTAATGTTGTCTTCAAGGTTGAGGCATACTTTTCCTTGCCAATGAACGTAATCCTGAAGAGGCGACACTAAACAGTTGATATTTCACTTTATCATAAATTTTCTTTAATTTCTTTGTCCATATATTTGATATTCATGCTTATAGATATTAATCTTGGACTACACATACATATTTGTTGTTTTCTCCATTTGCGCCTTTCTTTTATTAAAGTCCACTCTTTATTAGCGCTTAAAGCCCCAACAGACCTTAG
Source organism: Nicotiana knightiana (assembly GCA_005239525.1). Classification (NCBI taxonomy): domain Eukaryota; kingdom Viridiplantae; phylum Streptophyta; class Magnoliopsida; order Solanales; family Solanaceae; genus Nicotiana; species Nicotiana knightiana. Next base: position 34,095 of record ML375434.1, on the reverse strand, counting down.
AGCTTTTTTGTGCTTTTCGCCTTGACAACATTGGTATACAAGTGCATTATGATTTGAGAAGACCCTAGGGTAAGGCCCACAGTTTTAGAAGCTAAACTTGTCATCCCATTAAATGGAGAAGAGGAACTTGTCTATTGTTGACTTCACCCTGAATCTTGCCCTCTTGTCCGCATAAATTTTCGATCGCACAGAGGAGAGTCAATTAACTCCATGTCTTCTACAAATTCTGAGAACTGCCGCATCTCTATATTTAAGTTTGAATTCAAGGCGTCTCTCCACCTCATGGCTGATTAAATTGAAATCTCCCCAATGGTCCTTCATAACAACTTTTGAAGGTAGTGAATTCATGCCATAGCAACCTTCCTTCACTTCTAACTGGCCCATATACCCGCTGAGATTGACCAAGTGAACTCAGTGAGAATGTGACACTCCATACACTGCTTCTTTGCATGATCGTAGCCTTCTGTCCCAAATAATAATAACTGCACCAATACCCTCTTCTGTGTTTATGGCTGCATAGTTCACGCATTTATTTGCCCATATTTGTCTTACCAATCCCTATTTATTGCTCGATTTTGGTTTCGTGTAAACAGAAAACATCTGTTTTCCCTTTGTGGACCAGCATTTTCAGAATTCTTTGTTTATTCCTTCTATTCAACCCCCTGAAATGCCTGCTAATTAATTTTACCTTGATTTATCCTTGGTGTTCTTTCTGCCGATGCCTCTTCCTCTGTCATCAAGGCTCTAAGACATAATTTTCCTTGCCAATGAGCGTAATCCTGAAGAGGCTACACTAAACAATTGATATTTCATTTATCGTAAATTTTCTTTAATTTCTTTGTCCATCCATATATTTGGTATTCGTGCTTATAGATATTAGTCTTGGACTACACATACATATTTGTAGTTTTTCTCTATTTACGCCTTTCTTCATTAAAGCTCATGCTTTATTTGCGCTTTGCGCTTAAAACCCCAACATATGTTAGAGCTTTTTTGCGCTTTTCGCCTTTGATAACACTGGCTTAACATTCTTCTTCGTCCAATCGGACACCTGCACCTCTTCAAGATCTATTTGATGCAGATGCTTACTCTGTTCCTCCTCCCCAAGGCAAGAGAAAGCTTCTGGAATGTGTCCCACAGGAATCAACACTGCCAGCGCAGGTCATTGAACTTTGGAACGATTTCAACCTTTAAACTGTTTACCAAAACTAACTCCAGCTCCTGCTTCGTCCTTAAATTTTTTTATTTTTTTTTTGGTTGTGTTTTTCTCTTCATAGTTTTTCAAACTTTGGTTTCGAAATCAGTTGAACTACACTTGCTAGTCACATTTTAGGGTTGAAGATGAATTGGAACCTTGACAAAAATATTATGGTGCTTAAACAATTCATGCAGCTAAAACAACCTTAGTTGTTTGTCATATACAGGCCACAGGAGGTGGTGATTTTCATTGTTGGTGGGACAACATATGAAGAATCACGTTCAGTTGCTCTGCAGAATTCTACAAATTCTGGGATTCGTTTTATACTCGGTGGTTCTGCCCTTCTAAATTCTAAGAGGTATAAGCTCCCTTGTACTTCAAACAGCATTTTAGCCTGAGGTTATGGCAAAGTGTATGATAAAAGACAATGTGCTTCTTGTACAGCCTCCTTTTGTACGAGAAAAACTAGATATTATTCGTTTGGCTCAACTCTGACACATTTGGGTCCTGAAGCTTCTTGTTTCTATCAACTTCAGGACATTTTTTTTTTTTTTTGGTTGTTATTCCTGTTCTTCTCCCAGCTACATTAAGTTCTGCACATAGGTTTCTTTAGTCTTATTTATTCAGTGCTGATATCTGTATAATGTGGTGAAAATGTAGATTCTTGAAGGACCTTGAAGAAGCCCAGAGAATCGCTCGTACAAGCACCAATGTGATTTGAATTTTGGACTCTACAGTACCTTGTGAAAATCTGAAAATCTACAATGACAGGTAAAGTCTAAGTTACGCGTACGGTCACTCTAATAAGCATACAACTTTTCAGCAGTGTGCTGATGATGACACTAGCTTTCGTGTTTAGTCTAAAGGGGGTATTTGGTTCTGGCAGAAGTACATAAAGAGCTGCGCGTGCTGATGAAAGTACCATAAATACATTTTGTAGCCTTTGTAATCATCTTTCACAGCCTCCATTTCCTGCCCGAACGAGACGGTTTTGAGACCTGCTCATCTGTCTTGCCACTTTTTATGCACTCTAGATTTGTTGTGTACATGCAATATTCTCATGTTCCTGAGATCCTTTTTAGTGTTGTATTCTTGTAGGATTTCTGGGATTCTATGAGAATAATATTCTAGACTTAGCATGATTTGAGCAGCTTTCAACTTTTATTTGAAATCACGCAAAGCTTTCCTGACGGAGGCGTAATTGTTGTTGTTGTTGTTGTTGAATGTTTCTTCGTTCTTTCCCTTTGACTGCCTTCTTTTTCATTTGATATATTCTTAAAATTTTCCATACCATTTTCATTGCCTACCATCTTTTCTTAATTAGTCTATCTTGATTTTATTGTAAGTAATTTCTTAATTAGTCTACTGAACTGAGAACACGGTCAAGTTAAGACAACATATTTTTGCATCAGTCCAAAATGGTGGTAGTTACATAAGATTAGTGTGGTAAGTTTTGAATTTTTAAAATTATAAAATTGTTAGCTAAGTTGTACCAGTAATTATGGAATGAGAATTCCCTTTTTCTTTATGGTATTATTAAGAGCTTCATTTTTTTCAGAAAATTAGAGTTTGTGGACATAAACTTTGGCCTTTGTTTTGGAAAGCCAAGGATATCACTATACTCGGAGATGTTAAAATTGTCAAAAGTTATTTGTCAAAGACATTTTCTGAAACTAGTAATTTAGATCTATCAGTTACTGTACTGTTTTATTTGTCTCGACTTTTTATATGAAAATTTGCGTGTAAATAATTCTATATAATGATTTAGCTGCGAATACAATTCTTACATTATAAAACCAAACACTTCGTGTTTTATGTGTAATGTAAATGTACATGTAAATATAATACATATTTACATGTACAATATTAGCAAAGCACAAAAATTAGAAATATGTAAATATCATAGAAACTCGAAACAAAAAGCTAACTATTAAGGAAGCCAAAGATGGAAAAAAGAAAAAATATTGGAACTTAGTGTTCTCTCTAACAGGCTAATAAAACTTATAAGATATATGTCCCATGTGACATTATATTGGGTTTAATAAATAAAAAAATTGAAATACATTGATTAAAATTTGTGGGACTTCCCATTTTGATGGAATATGGGAGATATTTCAAAACACCTTTTCATGCGGATAAATGTTGAAGCAGTCTTTTTAGGGGCATTTGCATCTATACTCGTTTTTTATGTCACGTTTTAACTTATATCCGCTTTGCAAAAAAAGTTGTAAGTGTATCCACTTTTTCGCATAACTTCAGCATACGGGGCTGAAGTAGCAAATGCAATCACGCAAAACTTTAACATTCTAGTAGACGGGCCTGAAGTAGCATAGTAGCTAAAGTTTTGTTCTCTATTTGCAGAAGTTTTTGTTTAACTTGTGCATGTCTTAACGCAAAGTTTTTGTTTGTATTGCTGAAGTTTTTGTTTTTGTAACTGGCTAATTTCAGCTCTAGAACTGAAGTTTTTATTTTGTAACTGGCGAGCTTCAGCTCTAGAGCTAAAGTTTTTGTAATTGTAACTGGCGAACTTCAGCTCTACAGCTGAAGTTTCTGTTTTGTAACTGGCGAACTTCAGCTCTAGAGCTGAAGTAGTTGAAGTTTTGTTTTCTATTTGCTGAAGTTTTTGTTTAACTTGTGCACGTCTTAACGCAAAGCTTTTGTTTGTAATTGCTGAAATTTTTATTTTTGTAACTGGCGAACTTCAGCTCTATAGCTGAAGTTTTTATTTTGTAACTGGCGAACTTCAGCTCTACAGCTGAAGTTTTTGTTTTGTAACTGGCGAGCTTCAGCTCTAGAGCTAAAGTAGCTGAAGTTTTGTTCTCTATTTGCTGAAGTTTTTGTTTAACTTGTGCACGTCTTAACGCAAAGCTTTTGTTTGTAATTGCTGAAATTTTTATTTTTGTAACTGGCGAACTTCAGCTCTAGAGCTGAAGTTTTTGTTTTGTAACTGCCGAACTTTAGCTCTGATAAACATATTTATGGCAATCATCCCATGAACTGAAATTCCATAGCAGCACCAACAACAGCAGAAGAAAGAAGAAGAAGAAGAAGAAGAAGAAGAAGAAGAAGAAGAAGACGAAGGAGGAGGAGAAAAGGGGCTGAAGTTATTTAAAAAGTGGGTACGAGTTAAAAGTTTTTTTAAAAAATGGGTATAGGTTACAAGCATGATCAAGTGGATTTTGCATGCAATGAAGGTGACCTTTAAACCAACGAGTTATAGTTTTTTAGCCAACAATGCTTCTTTGTAGGCATGTTCATGGATCGGATCGGATCTAGCACCTTTCGGGTTATGATTTCGGGTTTTGTAAATTGCAATCTGAATCCGAACCAAATTAAATTCAGATTGGATTTTGATGTTTGGATCGAATAAATATTTCAAATTTTTGTTTGGATTGTACGTCTTATTAAGATGCTAAACTAAACAATTTTAATATGCTATCTCCTACCATTTTGAGTAGCAAAACTCATTCATTTCCATATCTTTTACTTTTATTCTTGAAAGGAAAGAAAAGGCAAAAACAATGAGAGAAATAACAAAGAAACCTTAGAATTTTAAAAAAACACCCCACTTTTATATGTAAAATATAAATTTCGAGTTTCGGATCGATTTGGATGTAAATTGAACAAAACTGTATCCGATTCGATATCCAAAATAATTAATTAATAATCTAAAATCCGATCCAAAGAACTAAATCCAATCCAATCCGAATAGCACGGATCGATTCGGATTTTTGGGTTGACCCAAATAATACACAGCCCTACTTCCTTGTCATAGTAAGTAGAGATTGCTAATATTACGACGGACATCTCTTTCCATGTTTGTTAAGTAAATATCTCTTCTTTATTGGAGAGAAGGTATCTTAATTATTCAAGTAAATGAAGTAATTTATGCACAAAGATTTTTAGCGAACTTTATAGATTTGAGTATGTTTTTCTTGATTAAATTATTGCTTTGTGTATATTATTAAAATTATTAAGCTCCGTAATCCTGAATTATTGATAGTCTTTTATATTAAATTGTTAATATTTACAGTCTACAACTGAACAATTTTTTTACAATTGGTATCAAAACAAAATTAGAAATTAATAAATTTTCGCTAAAACTAGTATTTTCTTCTAATTTTGTGAACTCTATACTACAAAAGGAGGCTTATGTCAACAGCCCTTTTTGTTGAACATACTAAATGTTGCTGCCAAAAATAATTTTGACAACAACAAAGAAGTCGTTGCATGTTTTTGCGATAAATTCCGATAGGAAAAGTCTATGCAACAAGAAAAAATTATTGTTGTCAAATGCTACAATAAAAGATATTGTCATAAACTATATTTATTATTAAAAATTTATGTAATATGACTTGTCGATGCATTTAGATGACAATTCCTATGTTTTTATGATATTTTCAATTTCAATGGAATTTATAAATTTTAAAATAATCACAATTCTTGGACGCAAATAAACAAATATACTACATCAACATTAAAGTTAATATATAAATTGCTTCATGAAATATTTATTTCGAATCATTATAATTCCTAACAATATACTTTTTTTTTACAAAAGAACAAGGCATCACATATCCAGTACCATTAAATTCTAATCCAATCCTTTCACTAAACCAAAACATAAAGAGAAATTGGCATGTAGACACAGTTACAACTAATGGCAAGAAATAGCCCCAAGTTATTTAATATTTTAATTTAAAAAAAAAAAAAGAGGGGTGCAAATTACAGCCCCATCCCATAAACCCTATTCTCCTCTCTCTAAAAAAATTTGGTTTCCAAAATAAATTTTTGTGCTTTATGATGCTTCTCTAGCTTTTACTAAATTCCTTTTTGGAAGGCATTATTGATGCTAGTTAATAAAATTAAATTAAATTATTAACTAATTTTTTTTCTTTAATCCCAATATTATAAAAAAACAAAACATACATGCCGTGTCGTGATAAAAAAATTTGCTAAAAGTGTCCAAAAGTTAATATATATTTATAAAAGTAATATTTAAGAATATTCAATTAATCGGCCTTAAACCTATATGGTTCGCTACACCTATATACATTACATCTACTAAAAGTATACGATTTTTGATTCGCATAGCTCCTCTCCTACTCCACCTATCTATCATTGATGGAGCCAACCCCATAATCCTTGCGTATTTTACTAACGGTAAAGGGTCTGATATCCCTTTTATTATGATATATTGTTCAATATCGTTTCCCGTTATATTTTTTGTTCTTTAAAGCTCTTACCGTCCAACAAAATTGTATATATACCCTTATTTTAACGGCTGGGACATGTGACATGTGGAATTGGGGCGCGTGAGTTCTTGATCTTTTCAGAACGTGCCACGTGTCCCGATCGTTAAAATAGAGGCATAAACACAATTTTATTGGACGGTAAAAATTTTAAGGAACAAAAACCATAACAAGAGACGATATATCATAATAAATAGGTATATCAATGCCCTTTTCCGTTTTACTAATTAAAGCAAACACATCCCCACTGTTTGTTGATTCAATTGTTTGTTGCAAATTTAAAGTGTCGTATTCCTCCTTCATAATTAAGCAATCAAACAACTAGTCATATCATAGTTTTTTCAACCCCACAGTCTAAGCATGACGTGTAACCTTAAAACTACCTAACTGCCACGTAGTCATGCTTACGTGGAATGCTACTATCACTTCCCCCATAAAAACCAAGTATTTACCACTGTGAAGCTAAAACTACAAACCTTGATCAACATCAACCGTTGGATAAATAAATAAAAACAAGCGGGACCCATAAATGAACGGTCAGATAGTTGCCGTGATACAATAACACGAATATAAAATGTCACATTAATCTCATCGGTTTCGTAGTGTATTCTCGAATTTCGTTTTCCTCCCAACTGCCGAAGCAAAAGCTAAAAACGAAGCATTCCTAACACATGACCAAAATCTAATCGCACTTTTGCAATACGTAACCTCCTTTTTCACAAACACCTGCCATTCAATCCTGAATATGGTAGCAAAAGTTGTTACATAAATTTACAGCATTGTTCTTTCATCTCCAGCCGGAAACTTTCAACCACCATATGATCGGTTAAAGCACCAAATTGTTGCCTCCCTTTCGCACCACTCTTTGTTCACTTTTTAGGGTTCGTTAATGTACCCCTCTCCTCCTTCTTCTTTTTTTTTTTTTTTTTTTTTTTTTTTTTTTGTATTATGCATAACTTTTTTCTCTTTACAGTTTGCAGATGAACTTTTTTGTTTTTTATTTATTTAAAATTAACTTATTTGCTTTTATTCGTTTTTATCTTTTGAATAATTATTGCGACAAAGCTCAAAGCAGGTGATGTTTAGTAGTAATTATTTATATAATGTTTTGTGATTAATCGATGCTGCTTGGTAGAAAACTAATTGGTGTTTTGAGGTGTTTCGTCTTTCCCTGTAATTTTAGTTATCTAAAGAGGTGGAATTAACGTGTATGCTGATTTGTAAATTAATATGTTGCTCCTTAGTCCTCAGTAGAAAATATACATTGCTTCGTTGAGGTGGTATTTTTTTTCTTCAAATTTATTTGAACAAATCAAAAGAGGTGGCAGGTTTAAGAGTTTATATGTACGAACGTTTGTATTTTAATCCATTGCTGCTTTGCAGAAAACAAATTTGTTCCTTTGTTTTCTGTGGGGTGGGGGTTATTTAGCTCTTTTGGTGATTTTAGGATATTTTGGACATGTTGTTACACATAGTTAAGTGTATACTGAGCTCTTGAACTGCTTTAAAGGGAACTAAACACATAGCTATTTGTCTGTTATGGATCTATATGTTCTCCAATCTGTGCCAAAACTTTGTTGGCTGGGTGGAATAGTAACAAAAAAGCAAAATCTGAAAATTTTGTTTTCCCTGTAAATTTCAGTGTCAGACCTGTTTCGGACCATAAGAGGGTTTTATCAATTTCATTTTCTGATCATTCATAATGGGTCGGGTTCTGTGTCGGAAAGCATTTAGGTACTCTAGTTTCTGCTTGATACTGGGCAATTGTACTTTTATGAAGTCCATAATATGGGAAGTGCTGTAGTTGAAATCATTGAAGATCGGTGTGGTGGAGTTGTACATCTAGCTGGATTTGAATTTTACAGATCATGTATAATTTAGATGACAGGAATTTTGATCAAGGAGTATCATTGTACTATGAAGGAAAACCTCTACAGGAAAGGAAAGAAGAACAACTATGTCAATGCAGCTTAAGGAGCTTGAAATTAAAGAGAGAAAATTGACATGCTGCTCTCCGAAGCATAGTGACATCTAGTATACCTTGAGTTTATACCATAGACATCTCTCATTTCTTTCTCTTTTGCTCCTCTGGGAACTTAGGAGAGATGTCTGTACATGGACAGATCATCCGTTTTTGACAAGATAGATGAAATATTGGAGTATTGACAGTTCTTAAGTGCTCGTTTCACTTTGCTTATTGCTGTGTGAATATTAGGTTTAACATGGGCGAATACATAGGGGAGATTATGGGGCACGTGAACCCATGGTCTTTCCGCAAAATTAGATATGTTATGTACATATTTTTTTAAAAATTGGTATAATATTAGCTCTTGGCACCCATGCTTCAAGAAGGCTTAATGGTGCACTTGGTTGAAGGTTAGTCATTTACCAAGAGGAATAGGGATTAATTACCACTTCACAATGCCAATTGGTACATTTAGGAAAATGAGATATCTTAGTATCTGCTTAAAACACTGACCTCAAACAAGGGATATAGGGTTAGTCCATTTTCTTTGTCATGTCTTTATGAGATAAAAGGATTTTCTGTAATCCTAGAGTCTGGTAATGATCCTTCCAAGCAGAAATAAAGAAAGAGCAAAAGTACTGTCATTTTTTGAACATGTCATGCTCAAAATATTTGCATTTCACTTTTTTATTGATGTGCCAATATGTGGTTAAAAAAAATACTGGTAATTTGTAACAGTAGGAGAACTCAGGATGTTCTCCTTTTTCTATTTCTTTTCTTTTCTTTCCCCCGTATCATTTTATAATGAATATAGTAGTAGTCAGGCATAAGATTTTTCTTCTTACATTCCAAATGTTTGTGGCAGGATTCCTGAAGGCAGGACATTGAGAACTTGATCGTCCCCATTCGGCATCAGTATTTTATGGGTCTGAAGTATTATGCAGGATCCTTCTGATGCCAGGTTTCTAATTCATGGTTCTGGTGGAGATAACTTATTGAGAGACTCAGGCAACCTGCTTTATTAAAGTACTGGAAAGTTCCTCCAGAAAAGAGGCTAAAGTGATTAATTCTATCTGAGGTGACATGGAAGCATCTAGTTGAGTTTTGAATCATCCTGATTGTAGGCCATATTTCCTGGAGATCCTGAGAAGCAGTGTGTTAAAAAGTGGAATGGGATGGAGGGGAATTTTGGTTCCGTTACTATTTTCCATCACTTTGGTCGAATCGTCAAGAAATTCTGAAAAAATGTGGTCGCTTAATGTAGTTTCATCATCTCCACTTTATAGCTGGGCGTTGTACAGTGCTGGTTTTTCCGTACTGGTGGCTATAGTCCTGTCTATGTATCTAATCGTCGAGCATCTAGCTGCATACCATCAGCCTGAGGTTCTTGCTTATACCTGTTCAATCTTCTCGGAGTTTTTTTACTCGCGAACATCATTGATCCTATGTGTGCTGATCTGTTCATTTCAGTAATAAGTTTGTGCTGCTTGATCGCGGACATGCTTGTGTTGTTATTTTGTACAGATACTTGGTCTTTGTAGCATTGCGTAGTTTCTTTGTCTCAGAAAACTGATCTGACCGAATTATTTTTACCACAGGAGCAGAAGTTTTTGATTGGACTAATCTTGATGGTTCCTGTTTATGCACTGGAATCGGTAAGATAACCTTTAGCTTGTTTGCTAGCTTGTTTCTCCAGTTTCTTTGGAAATTGTCTTTGAAGTTCGCTATACACAATTTGAGACATTGGGCGATATATATTGTTGTTGTTGTGATTGTTATTAAATCTCTTAATTGACGAGGACAGTACTGTAAAGTAGTGCTAACATAAGAAAATGCAAGACAGTTCAGGTTTTCTCATTTCTGCAATCTGCATTTAGATATGTTAAAGAACTTGTATTTTAAATTCAGCTTGAATTGAGTGCATCCTTCAACAGCCTATACGTAATACATCTTATTTTAGGCTATGACCATCACCCTACAACAAAAACCCAGTGTAATCCCACAAGTAGGGTATGAGGAGGGTAGTATGTATGCAGACCTTACCCCTACCTTCAAGAAGGTAGAAGGCCGTTTCCAGTAGACCCTTGCCTTAGGGTATGACCATCACCATACATTTAAAAATATTTTGTTGTCGTCCTTTATGTTTGTGATTTGGTAAGGCGATTGGTTCAATGTTTGACCACAATGCTTGACCACAATGCTTGCTTTTACCTGACAGTTCTTATCTCTACTGGACGCGAATGCTGCATTCAACTGTGAGATCATACGTGATTGTTACGAGGCTTTTGCATTATATTGCTTCGAGAGGTATCTGATAGCCTGCTTAGGTATGTCTTCAGACATAGGTTGTTGCCCTCTTCTCATATTAAGTTGTCCCATGGTAAATGCCCACATTGAAAAGTTAAGTGCCTTAATTACGAGCTTCTTGCAAGATCTACTCAGCTATAATTTGATGGCAGGCAGTCAATGATAAGGTTCCCTTTGGAGTTTGATAGTGTCACTATATTTGTGTTTTATATTCACATAACCTTTTCCAAATGTTGCTCGAATCATTTTGCTATTGCAACTTATTTTGCAGTGGGGTTATATGATTGTCTCCATTCTCAGTAGAGAATGTTTCTCTGCTGGGACAAAATTCTGCTAGCTTTTCTTATAAAGTTTCTTTCTTTGAACTTGATTCTCATATGAGCTACATGACCTAGGTGGAGAGAAAAACACAATCGAATTTATGGAAAGTCAAAGTGTTGTAAGTTCCAGCTTGCCTCTATTGGATGATGCCTATGCATATGGAGTTGTTGAACATCCTTTTCCATTGAATTGCATAATCAGGGAGTGGCATCTTGGTCCTGACTTTTATCAAGCAGTAAAAATTGGGATAGTGCAATATGTATGTGCCCCTTTAGTAGTTTGCCTCTGAATTTGAGAGTTACGTCAAGCTTCTATGTACTGATTGAGAATTGTTTTTTCCAGATGATACTTAAGATGATATGTGCTTTACTGGCTATGGTTTTTCAATTTTTTGGCATCTATGGTGAAGGCAAATTTGAGTGGAGATATGCGTAAGTCTACCAGGTTTTCCTGTCATACTCCAAAGATATCAGTTTTTATTCCACGTGTTTCGTGACTCTTCTACTGTAGATTTCTATCCTAGCCTCTGGATTGATTCTGATTCAATTTATCCACTATATTAGAAATGTCACGAGACCATAAGCACGTCGTTAATCTGAGTGTTAATTCTTGCAGCTATCCATATTTGGCAGTTGTTCTTAATTTTAGCCAGACCTGGGCGCTATATTGCCTTGTGCAGTTTTATTCAGTCACCAAGAATAAATTAGCACCGATTAAGCCGTTGGCGAAGTTTCTTGTATTCAAGTCGATTGTATTCTTGACGTGGTGGCAAGGTATAGCTGTTGCCTTTCTTTTGTCATTTGGAGCATTTAAAGGTTCTTTGGCACAACTATTGAAGACACGGATCCAGGACTATATCATCTGTCTTGAGGTCAGTTTTGTTTACGTAATTATCTTTGTAAACTGATAATTGCCTGGTTTCTACTTCATGGGCCAGCAGAGGTTCATGAAAAAAAAAGAGATTAATTTGCTCTTTTTCAGTTTGCATCAATGAGCTGCTGGAGTAGTCTGGCTGTGAACTTTTGTGTATTAAAGTGAAGGACATCGTACTCTTAGGCTGTATAGATTAAATTTTTTGATAAATTGGTATGTCTCTTTATGCCTCTACACGCTCATATTGGGATGTCCTAGAATTAGTTAAAGTGTGGGGCAGTGATAAAAAAAGCGAGCGCTTCATCCCTTTAAGCGAGAAGCGGAGCGGAAGGTTCAGCGCTTCTACCATTAAAAGCGACTCTGGTACGAAAAAGCGAGAAGCGGTGAAGCGAGCGAAGCGGACGCTTTTTTAAGTAAAATACCCAACAGCCCTATTTAATTAAAAACTTGGTATTCTGTTTTAATTTGGACACTGTACTTCTTCGACTTCTTCAGCAGCGAGAAACTACGGTTCCTCTTCTTCTTCCAAAAAGGGCTGAAATGTTGGCGAATTTTTTTCAGAATAATTCTGCCCAATTTTTCCAGTTTCTGCCCAATTTCTGTCCAAAATTTCTGCCAAATTTCTGCAATCTTATAGAAGAATAGGATGCTCATTTTGTGCTTTAATTGATTCTACTCTTTAGTTTTTTAATTGAAGTATTGAATATTTGCTTACAATTACATGTGTTGTCTATGCAGTATTTATTTTAAATTTTTTTTTAAATTCACTTAAAAAAAAGCGAGGCTTCGCTTCTCGTGAAATAGGGGTTGTCGCTTTTCCTCGCTTCACGCTATTCACAACACTGGTGTGGGGGAGAGGAGTGACGAAACTAAATTGAGGACGCCGAAAGCTATATCACAAAACATACTTATGTATTGGGCTTGTACGTTTTGATCGCATCATGGAACAGTTTGCTTTGAGCTACTCATAGGTGGTATTTAACTGCTGAAGCTTGTTTGTGATGTAGTACCAAAAGGGAGTAGAAACAGAGAGGTAAGAAGAATAGCTACAAACAGAGAGATAACTATCACTGAAATCGTTTAAACAAATTACATGATGGTCCTATTTGTAGAATTTTATCTTCAACTAAAAAGATAAAACAAGTTAGACTTTTATTTCTGAAGAGAGATAATGTCATGTCTAATAGATTAACCCTGTATCTAATTAAAAGAGAAGACCATTTCTATTCTTTTTTAACTCAAGATAAATGTGAATAACAATTAAGATGATGATATAGCAATCTCTTGTGGAATCCTCGGTTGCGACTAGAAATGCAAATCAATTTTCCTGGAGTTCTACTTATTTGAGGTTGGTCAGAATTAGCCGGAAAGATACAAAAATTCAAGAATCAAGATAGTTACTAATCAGTTGGCTAAGAAGGAAACAAGTTAAAAGCATACGTAGGTTGCAGCGTTGAATGCTTTGCTGTAAAATCACATTGAAGTCAAAGATGCCATATACGTCAGATGATAATGGTGGTTGAGCTTGAAGCTTTATTCAAACCTAGGAAGGGGAGTAATGCAAATATGTTTGCTGGCTTTGGTAAACATTGAAGAAGAGAGGCTGACTAGCACAAAAGTCGAAGATGTGTGCATAGAATGTGGACTTTTGCTGCTGGAAAAGAGATGTATCACAAGCAATTCCTTTGTGGGTCATAGATTATGGAATTATGATGGGTGATGTGTATTGGAACAACCATAAAGTGTCTCTGCGCAGGTCGTTGCTGACTTCTACTAGCAGCCAGTGATTTGAACACCCAAAACATGTACCAGAAAGGTGAACACCAGAACATGGTGATAATGCTTGGGATTTCTGGAGACTGATGCCATTTAAAAGACTTAGAGCGCACCTTTAGTGTGCATATATTTGTGTCCGGTGGTCTCCCAAGCCTATTCCATCAGATGTTGTCATTGTAGTTGAGAGAGTAAGAGTACCTATTCCAATTGTAATGGAGATACTTATTTAAAGAAAGTTATTATAATCCTACTCGAGATAGAGTGCAAGGCGGAAATTCTGGTTCATGCAGAAGAGATATGATATGGATCTAATTCCTCCAACCCAAGGAGTCAATTCTAGCAGAGGTAGATGTTACGTTTCTCAAAGATCAGTCTGCCTGTTATCCACGTCGCTAGGACATGTTTTTGAAAAATGAAATATTTTCAAATTTTAAATTGCAGAACAAGTCTAAGCATTGATCACACTGCACGAGTAGTGGAAGGATATTTTTGGTAGCAAGAATAAGGCATTAAACGCATTGAAGGCTCAGGTAAAGATCGCCAAAATAGGGCGACATTATTTGGTCCCAAAAATTAATTGCAACTAGCGAAGCCCTTGGTTGAGAGAAGTCAATCAAGGGCTTAGGACTTATAAGGCCCAACTATTCAAGCATGGTTACATTAACATAAATATAATCCTGGATGACCGTCAGATTGATTTAGGGGCTTCTCAAGAGCTCCTTAGAGTCTAGACCACTAATCAGAAATTTTGAAGTCCTAATTCCTCTTGAGAAGACTAGCCAAACTTAGGCAGCTAAATAGCAGTCCCTGAGCAGCAACGACTTCGAGTAAAAGGACGCTAATAAAAGTGCAATATCAATCGTGGAACAGGGTAATACCTTAAAGTGCGTACATGGTGTATCTACTTATGCTTCCTCAAGGTGAAACCTGATGTCCAAGCCCTCGACATTTTTTCGCTTGAATAGTGTATTGATTATTGACAAGGAAAAATGTCCTTTTCTTCAAAACATGCTGGACATGCTTGGTAGCTTAGGTTTCTAGTGTTTTTATAACCAGCATTATCTTTGTACTATTACAGTATCACCTTGATATTGTTTTTTCTAATAAAATCTTAACTCATGTCCGTGGATTGGGTAGACATTGGGGAGCCCAGTTTGAGAGCTTTTATGAGGCACTTGTTGACTTGTCGTGGGGAGGAAAAATGAAGTGTTGCCGAATTTCTTCAACTTTTAGGCGGGAGTAAATGTGTCGTATAGTAATAGGGCATAAAGAAGCAATGATCGTCAATGCCAATGCAGTGAAAAATGAAGACAAGGATAATGAATTGGAATGCAAGGGATTGAGCAGCAGGGTGAAAATAAGCTTATCAGGTCACTTGTACTTAATCGGAATACAGATGTATATTGTTCCCTATCGACAAAAATCGAAGAGTGGGAGGTGAGAAATTTGAGACAGCTCTGGCCTAATAGGTAGGTGATGCTTTAGGAGCCAATGGAAAAATGAGGGGATTGTGATCTTTTGAGACGAGAGCTCCTACATTAAAGGATTATAGGCCGGTTTGTTCAGAGCGCTTTAATTATACGGGAATGCTTTTGAGATCGTAAAAGTTGGCAAAAGGTAGAGCAAAGCAAGTTCTACCTCGTTTGATATGAAAATTAGATATTGAGGAAGTCTATGCTCATGTTGGTTATTTTTAATGATTGTGTTGAAGAAAATGGGACTTTCAGACACAAATGATGGATACAGTTTTGTATCTCTAGGGTTGTGTTCTTTTTAATTGACTAATTGTTGACGGTCGCTGGGTTTCTTTGCACAGAGGGGCTTAAGGCAGGAAGACGCTTCCTGTTTCTCTTTTTGCTAGTACATGGAGGACCTTCTTAAGATGATGTATAAGGCTAAAGCTACAACTAGGATAAGAGGTTTTGTGTTGGGTTCCAAATATAGTGGTATTCTATAGTTGATTCATTAATAATATGTGGTGCTGAAGAATCCCCTTTTGAGATATCAAAGGTTCATTTTGCTAATATTCTAAGCCGTATTAAGTTTACATATCAACATGATGAAAAGTCATGCTCCTTGTTTAAGAGGTATAGGACTACAAGATTGGTGGGCAACTTGTCATGCCAAGTCGTATTTTTCATCACAACCTACCCTGTAATGCCACTAGAAGCAGGTTATAAAAGATTGAGAATACACTTTCTATCTGGAAGGGAGAGTGTCTTTGTATTTGTCTCTTCGTGATAGGGTTGTCCTGATAAATGCAATTTTTGGTTGCCATCCTACATACATGATGACATTACTCCCAATGCTTTCCAAGATAGTTACAACATTCGACAGGATCAGAACAAATTTTGTATGGAAGGGGTGCTTCAGTGGTCAATGTCCAACCAGGTAGAGGGCTGGGTGAAAAATTTAAGTTTCTGCTTGCATAGGCTAAATTTCTTTCATTTTTTAAATCTTTTTCCTTAATTTTTTTGGACGTATGCTTATCATTCGAAGTCATACATAATGTGCTTGATGCTTCGGATTTGGTCTACTATCCTTATCCTTGGGTGACAACTTTGAAAACTATTACCTGCCTATTATATGAGTTCATTCGTTAAAGGCAATGGTTATGCACTCCCGAAACATGCATAAAAGTAAAACAATTCATTGGACCAAAAGTAACTCATTATGCTTCAGAAAAAACCTTAATTATTCATTGTACAAGTCACCATCTATCCCAATTGAACTTTGAGTTTCCTTACCGTATCGAGATGTCCATTCCGTAGAGTCTCTTTGCCAACATTTATCATCCTCCTTTGTCTTATTTGCTCTCCAATGAAGCTGAATTTTATCCATGAAAGACACTTGTTATCAAAATGCAGAAGGCATGCAATGTTGGTTTTCTGATTTTGACTTAATAGTGATATGATCTTGCACCAAAACTACTCTTGAACCCTTTAGTTAAAGGTTCATGAGGGAAGCGTAACTTCGCTTCAATGGAATATCAGATCTGAGTTTATATATGGTATATGTATCTCCAGTCGAGTCGATAGATGAGCTTATTAGATCTAACTTCTTATATGCCAAGGTTTTAAAAAAGGAGGGTGGAAAATGAAGTTGGGGTTATTATATATAGGGGCATGGTGTTGCAACGGAGGACAGTGTATAGGGAGCGAGACTTGACGTGTTTTTATATGCTCGAATTGTAGTGTCTTTATTTTAAAACGCAGGCTTTAAGCTCAAAAAGAGTGTCACCTCAATCAGTCCTTTTAGGCTAGGATTCTATTGATCATATGCATCAACACTACTTAAAGACTTGACATGTCTTTATATAATTATATTTGTCAACTGGCATGCCCAAGGACTCTATAGTGGTTGCCCACAAAATAGTGTAAAAATATGAGTTTCAAAATTTAAACTTTCCGGCATATATGTGATTTAGTTGCTCATTTTGTATTTAGTTTAATAAGTCCATTTTTCTTTTTTCTTTATTTGTATTTGTGTTATTTTAATTTGCGATTAATTCATAAAATACACAAAGGAAGCATGAACCACAGCTACATAGGTTCATTGAGGATTATACGTTACTTTATATTAGATATTCACGGATTATTGACTGGCGTAACATGGTCTACTTGTTTGGGAGCCTTAAAGTGTGTATGAGAAACCCTCATTCTTTCTTAGTATCCTATTCGTTCTAGGTTTAAGTACTCTGTTCATTCTAGGTTTAATCACTAAAAATATCATGCCTAGCCGTCCTTCATGATAGTTTCAGTGATTAAACCTAATTAAGCCTCGGGAAAAATGGGACACCAAGAAAGGAGGAGGTTTTTTCCTACACACTTTGAGGCTCCCAAAACAAGTAGACGATCTTACGCCAGTCAGTCAGTCAACAATGCCTGAATATTTGATATAAGTATAGCATAACCCTCAATGAATCTATGTAGCAGCGGTTCATGCTACCCTTGTATATTTTATGAATCAATAGCAAATTAAAAAACACTAATACAAATTAACAAAAAATGAAAAACATGCCTATTAAACTAAATATATAGGAGCTATATTACAAAATTTACCTTGGTAGAATAAGGATCAAGTCACACGTACGTTTAAATTATAAAAATTCGGTATTTTGTGGGCAACCTCTCGTAAAGTTCTTGGGGTATGCACTTGGTACAACAGTAGGCTTCATACACCAAGGAAACACATGACTTCTATAAACCTAGCAGTTGACAAGTATAATTATATAAAGACATGTCAAGTCTTTAAATTGCGTTGATGCATATGATCAATAGGACCCTAGCCTAAAGATTTAGCTTGCTCAGGACTGATTGAGGTGACACTCTTATTGAGCTTAACACCTTCATTTTAGAACAAATAAATCTGGGAACCGGGAATGCCTTTTGAAGGGCTAGTTAGCAATTTTTAATCTCGTGAAGTATAAGCTTATAACACTGGAGTACAGAAAGTTGAAAATTACCTATCTATAGTAGTGATTAGTGCATTTATGCCTTTGCTCTTGTCAGTTGTCATCCCTTGATCTGTTGGCTGAAGTGTTGGTCGTCCAAATTAACAGACATATGAAGTGAAGGTTGAGATTGATGTGAGTAAAGACCCGGTGATGCCATGATGTGGGATAAATCAAAGAGGTGCCTTCTGCATGGTGCCTTTCCAGTGTCGCTACCTTCAAAAACATGCTAAATATATCATGCTTTTAAGCTCAAATTGGAATTGTACAGACCTGACCTGTATATGATTGTGTTTTCCACATTGGAATACTGCAGCTTGGGTTTCTGATATGTGATATCAATAAAAGAGTCCATTAGTTTTTCAAATTCCATTGGCAGTATTGAAGCGCCCGAAAAGTATTTAGCCTAGGAATGATACTTGAAATGTTTAACCCCTTAAAGCCACAAATTCTGCTATAAGCGGCCACAAAATATCTTCTTAGAACAGAGTAGAAAAGACTGTGTAGTCACTTATGGCAGGAACATACTCTTCATGTGCCCTGATCATTGTTTATCTTCTTAATCTGATAGGGATGTAGTAGGGTTTAACTGCATTCCTATCGCCCAGTAAAGCCTAACTACCTTGTTTTCCCCGTCAAAAAGGACTGTAGTTAGGGTTTACTGGGTGGAGGTTTTACCCAGTTCTCTTTCTCATGAGAGCCATTATCTTGGGGGTAATAATCTAGATGATCTGTACCAATTTATTTTGCTTTTTGCCTGTTATTTCAAAGCGAAAACGTTTTGCAAACAATAGAAGTAGCTGGATAAGATCTTTTTGTGATGTTTCAAATTATTTGGTGACCTGATGTTAGACAATTATTTAATACATTTTCTAATCTTTTCTTGTAAAAACAGATGGGTATTGCTGCTGTGGTGCATCTTTATGTTTTCCCAGCAGTGCCTTACAAGCGTGGAGAAAGATGTGTCAGGAATGTTGCTGTGCTATCAGATTATGCAGCTCTGGACACCCCACCAGACCCAGAGGAAGTTCAGGACTGTGAAAGGTCTACCCGTACACGCATTTCTCGGCCTGAAGAGAGAGAGAAGCGTTTAAAATTCCACCAGAGTGTTCGTGATGTAGTTGTTGGAAGTGGTGAAATAGTAAGATTTTTATTCCTTGACGTC
The DNA here is from genome assembly GCA_005239525.1 of Nicotiana knightiana. Classification (NCBI taxonomy): domain Eukaryota; kingdom Viridiplantae; phylum Streptophyta; class Magnoliopsida; order Solanales; family Solanaceae; genus Nicotiana; species Nicotiana knightiana. Next base: position 14,784 of record ML375434.1, on the reverse strand, counting down.
TTCTTTTGTTGTTTTTAAGTATTCTTGATTTCCTCTAGCTGTGCAACTGATGTGTTTTCTGATGTCACGTCTTTTAGATAATTGATGATATGAGGTTCACAGTATCTCATGTTGCGGAACCAGTTGAAAGGGGAATTGCTAAAATAAATAGGACTTTTCATCAGATATCAGAAAATGTAAAACGGTATGAAGAGAGGAGGAGGAACTCGAAGGATGACAGTTATCTTGTTCCGCTGAACTCATGGACAAATGAGTTCTCTGAAGTACATGATGATTTCGTTGAAGGCAGTATGAGTGACAGTGGGATGCATGGCAAAAGACCACATCATCAATCTAAAGGGATGTCATCCCTACGGAGATAGTAGACTATTTAATCTAACCTAGAAAGCAGAGTGTGGATTTCATCTTCTAACCATATTGTTCATTAACCATACTGTGGACATATTTCCACATTGAGATGATATGGTAGGTAACCTATATTTAGGAGTGCGCGTGAATATTGAGAAGGCACTTGTTTAGGGGTGAAGTACTGTAAAGACTTGAATAGCTGATGATTTTCATGTGTAAATCTTGGAGGAAAATTTGGGCAATGACATGGTTGAAGCAAGCTGATAAGATAGTTTGTTGCATGATGAGGAAAAACAAAATCTTAAGCTACTAAGTTTTGACAGATTTCCAAAAGATGTATAACTTCACTTGTTAATGAATTTTTGCACCATTCTTCATAATCCTCTAAATGTTACTTATTTATGAAGTTGTTTCATGTTGTTGGACTCCTCTAAACATGCATGCATGTTTTTACTTCTTGATTACATCTTTAGATTCATTTTGTATTGTAGAATTGACTCAATTTTCACTATAGAAAGGTGTTTTCCATTAAATAGCTTCCAACACTACCTTTGTGTCCTTTCTGTTGTGAATTGGAAACAATAATGTAGAATGTATGGAAAGGGATGTCAAGATACTCTTTAATGAATTCGTAGCATGAGTGTTGTGGAGGCGAGTCTGATTATTGCAGAATTTATGCACACTTTTGGAGTCAAATTTGTTGATACAAGTAATTTCCTTGGACAAAGGTGGAGGAGGATGTAGTTAATAATGCATTTGTAATCTGATTAGGGGTGAATGTTAATGCATCTGGTTAATCTATTGTTTCGACTTACTGTCACATTTTAAGATGCAGGTGTAAACCATTAGTGAGATCGACACTCTTTTAGCACTTAGTCTGTTTGAGTAGCGATAAATAAATTCGCCGGTTAATTATGCAGTTTGCCACTGCAAAATTGATGGAATTGCCTACTATGTTCTACCGACAAACCCTTGGGGACTGTAATTCCATGACGTCATGTCTTCATTGTTCTCTTCTTACTTGATAAATAAAATCATTTTTTTGAGTTACCAAAAAGTTTGTAGAATTCCCGGAGGCAGTTGGGGGAGTCTCGTCTTGTGAAGCTTACGCCCAGCGCTTCTCAGGCTCAACACACTTATCTTTACATTAATTATGCCACATTTTTACATATAGTATAGGAATAATCTTAAAATGGGATGGACTAAAATGTACTTTGGTTTGAAAATAAGTTATACATTAATTCAGATATTATTTCCTGTCACTAAAATTGGATATTCAAGAAAATCATTTCAAGTATTTTTTTTTTTTTTTAAAAACTAAGTACAGTTATACCTTTGAATACGCGACTTTAAGGATAATTTTATTTTTTTGTTGCTTTATTTATGTACAGTCATAGATGGATTAGTTATTCCATACTGATAGTAATATAAAATTACCCAAATAGGTGAATCTGTTACAATTTAGATTAGATATTTTCTTTATTAGTCCGTGCAGTGGTGACCTTAGAGATACATTAGGGTTTCAAAAGTAGGTGCCTTGTCATTGTCATTTTTTCAACTTTATATATTTGCCCTTATCTTCCCACACAACACAAACACATCTCAGCTTCTAATACACACAGTTTTTATAGGGGCAGCGATGAGATATAGAAATTGATGTTGTAAATTTTCACTTTAGATAAATTGATGTTGTAAATTTTGCTACTGGATTAAGGTGTAGAAAATTTTGGCATTGGAATCCAGATGGGGAAAATTTGGAAGCTTTATCAAAGTCATAACGAAGAACATATTTGTGTCCCAGTATCCACAAATTTTGCCGAAGTAACAAGCTCCTTAAATATTTGAGGTGGCGTTGAATCTTTTCAAAACTCACAAATCCAAAAATGTGGTTAACTCATGCGTGATAGTTTATATCCACTACATTTCTTCGTGTACTTAAGCTGCAAGAATATGTACATCACGACATATATAGAGGTCTCAATTGGTGAAATTAAAAAGGGATTTTTTTCTTCTTATACCATAAATGAAACTTTATTATCAAATATATGCATATTTCGTAATTTGTCCGATCTGTTCACTCTTTTTCTATAATTTTTATATTATTCATTAATAGGAGCTGAATCTACCCTAATATGGCGCGCTAAAAATCAGGAAGAGAATATTCTAATTGATTTAGCGACCTTCAGTTCAAATTTGAAACGGAAATCCTTTATCTTCAATTTAAAATCAAAATACATAGACTGTTTTCTTCAAAAACTCTGATCTGCGAAATTTTTTCGTAAGCCACAATTCACAAAAAATGACAAAAAGCTTCAACAAATTGAAATCAAATTGTAGAAATAAGTTCTGTAAAAGCTCAGCTCGTCGACTTTTTTCCTCAATCCAGAAATCAAAAAGACGACAAATTATTCAACAAATTCAAGTCAAATTATAGAAATCAATTATGTCGATACTCTGTTCTTCATTTTTTTTTTTCTCAATCCAGAAATTAAAAAAAAACGACAAAATATAAAACAACACCTCAGCAACAACACGCAATCGTGTCCAAAATCCCAAACATGCTACAATTTAATGGGAATTGGGATAGCTATGGCAGATTTAGAGATTTTCAAGTTGATGGCATCGTAGTCGATGATAATGCAAGTTACAGTATATTGATTTCTACAATTGCAGAGCAATTAATGATTGATACTTCGAAAAAAATTATAGAAATCAAATACATTTTGAACGACAATTGTCCTCCAATGGAGATTAGGAATTATATGGGAGTTCGTGTGTATATGGAGACAAAAAAGGAGAATAAAAACTTAGGATCATATCCGTTATGTATAAGTGTGCGAGAGTTCAATATGGAATTGACTATCACCAATGAGAACACAAGTGCAGGTTTGTTAAGTTTAAAATTCCATGGAATTCTGATTTTATAGTAATATATACAAAATTTCTACATTTATCTACAAATAAACTACAAATTAGTTTAAGGATGTATAAAGCAATATTGTTTTCAATATTATCTACAAAATTACTACATTTATACTACAATTAAACTACAATCTATGTTAAAAAAATGTTGACTACAAAATTTTCTCTCTGTCTACATATTTCCTACAAAAATTCTACAAATAAACTACAACGTAGTTTAATTATGTATAAAGCAGTATTGTTTTCACGATTATCTACAAATTACTACGTTTATACTACAATTAAACTACAATCTATGTGGGGGGGAAATGTTGACTACAAAATTTTCACTTCATCTACAAAGATTCTACAAAAGTTATAATGACATTGTTTATCTTTATTTTCATGCAGGTTCGTCTGGGTCCCTAAAGTTACTTGATATGCCATCCTCTCCCGTTATAGAGGAATATCAAAGTCAAATAATAACTGAAGGTACACAAAGTGCTATTGAAGAAGGACATGTGTATCAAGACAAGCAAACTGTAGCAATTACAATGAAGCATTATTCTGTGATGCACAAGTTCCAGTTCAGAGTTAAAAGATCTAGCCACATAAGGTATGAAGATATTAGTGGTGAAATGATCATTAAAAACAGTCGTTTCCTTGAGATATGTGTTTTTTAAACATTGTAGATGAAGTGTAGTTATATTGTATATTGTGTTACTTTATGTTAAAACAATCCTTTTGTTACATCTACATTTATAATCTGTATTAAAAATTATATTTTTTTGTAGCTACTGGCTTATATGCGTTGGTAAAATCTGTAATTGGCACTTCAAGGCAACATCAATTAATGATTCTGCAATGTTCAAGATCAGGAGTTTCAACTGACAACACACATGCTCCTTAATGGACGATACATTCATACAACGCAAACGTACTGCAACTGTAGTTGGTAGCATGGTCATTCTAAAGTATTGTGATCCTAAGACAGTTTACACACCAAAGGACATACAAACTGACATGTTGTGCGAACACGGAGTGAATCTAAGCTACATGCAAGCATGGAGAGCAAAGGAAAAGGCTTTACAGTTTTTGAGAGGGCATCCTGCTGACTTCTACAGCAAGTTACCAAAATATTTTTATATTATTGAGAAGACGTATCCTGGTTCAGTTGTTAAATTGAAGAAGACAGCAGATGAATGCTTCTTATATGCATTTGTTGCTCTTTGTACATCAATAAGTGGTTGGCAACATTGTAGGCTAGTAGTAGTGATTGATGGGACATTCTTAAAGTCAGCCTACAGGGGGGTTATGCTGACAGCAAGCACAATGGATGCAGCAGGTAAAAATGTAGATATTTTGTAGGCAGTTTATAAAATGTAGATACTTTGTAGTTATTTTGTAGGCAATTTTTAAAATGTAGATACATTGCAGATATTTTGTAGATATATTGTAGTGTATATGTATTTATATTTTTATATGCATTTTCAAAGTTGCTAGTTAATTTTTTTTGGATTAATAATGTAGGTACAATATTGCCTTTGGCATATGATGTGGTTGATTCGGAAAACGACGCATAGTGGAAGTGGTTCTTTGAGCAATTCAAGCAAGCATATGGTGAAAGAACTTCAATATGTGTTATTTCAGATAGGAATGAGAGTCCTGAAGGCAACATCAATTGTCTATTCGGGCGTGCCACACTACTCTTGCATGTGGCATATTTGGACAAATATAAGGGCAAAGTTCAAGAAGGGTCATCTACAATTAAATGAATTGTACTTTGCTACAACACAGTCATACACTCTAGATGAATTTAATGAAAGGATGTCGAAGATTGAAGAGATAGACTCGCGTGTTAAATCATACATATATAATATTGGCTATCATAGATGGTCAAGAGTACATGCAACAGTGAAAAGAACTTGGACAATGACATCAAACATTGTAGAGTCGTTGAATGCTGTAACAAAAGATGCAAGAGAGCTGCCAATATTTGACCTATTAGAGTATATGAGGACACTTCTAGATCGTTGGACCAACGAGAAGTTATTGAAGGCAAAGGGTACTTTCACATTCCTTGGGTCCAAATTCAACAAAGAATTGGAGAACAACATAACATTATCTCAGAAGCTTAGGGTAAGATCTGTTTATTTGGTGCAGAAAAAAAAAATTAATATACAATGTTTCTAGATTGTAGATAAATTGTAGACAAATTATAGATAATTTGTAGATTGTATATAATTTGTAAAATTTTTGTAGTTAATTTGTAGATAAGTTGTAGATAATATATATTTTATGATTGAAATAATAGTCTTTCTGTTTGTTATGTAATTGTAGGTGAGGGCTTCAACAGATCATATACATACTGTGTTAGATGGTGTAAAGATGTACATTGTGTGTCTTGAAAGCAAGAAATGTAGTTGTGGCCAGTTCCAACTTGATGAACTTCAATGTGCGCATGCTTTGGCAGCTTTAAAGCACATGAATAAAACTTATGAAAACTATTGCTCTCTATATTACACAAAGGAGAACCTACTGCGTACGTATGAAATACTAGTAAATCCCTTCCCTGATGAAAGCAAATGGAATGTGCCACAACATATTTCGGATGAAGTAGCAAATCCACCTACGGGAGAGAAAAGGCAGCGACCTCAAAAGAAAAGATACAAAACATATGATGAATTAAAGTCAAAGAAGTACAAGGTGTCATGTGGAAACTGTGGAGGTGAAGGGCATAACAAAAGATCTTGCTAGACTGCGCCCAAAAAGAAGTAAATATCATGTAGTTAGAATAGTATTTCAAAATAACTGTTAGTGTGTTCAAGTTAATAGAATTTTGTGTGTATCATTTAAGTTTTTAAAGATTATAATGTAGTTAATTTCAATTTGTTTATGTGTTTGTTAACATGTTTTTCTGTATTGTGTCAAGCATCTAAATTTGTTTTTGATATATTGTAGATAACTTTTAATATTTATTATCTACAATACAACTACAAAAAAAAAATTAATTGTAATATACAATGTTTCCAGATTGTAGATAAATTGTAGACAAATTATAGTTAATTTGTAGATTGTAGATAATTTGTAGATAAGTTGTAGATAATCTATTTTTATGATTGAAATATTATTCTTTCCGTTTGTTATGTAATTTAACTTGAATTGACAGTTATATACAGAAATTACCTACAACTGGAGGTATTTCATACAAATTATATACATATTCAACTATAAAATTATATACAATCACGACATTGAGTGTTTCCAGATTGTAGATAATGTGTAGTTTTTTAGTAGACAAATTATATTCTAACATCATAATAACTACGTTTAATATAAGGAAGATACAGTGTTGTAAGATGGAACAAATGGAGATAAAACCACCAATTTATATTCAAGTGAACTACTAAACTGGATAGAAATTAACAAAACAAAAGGTCTGATGCAATAAAAACATAAAAGAATTGTTCAAAAAGTTGTGTATACTCCTTGTCCTACCAACTAGCATCAACTAGATTACATAAACATGACACTACTTCTTCTTTCTCTGGACTTTTGTTTTCTCATTCAATGAAGGTGCACCCTTCCTCCTTGCTAGTCTGCCTGTAATCTCACTTTCATTGATTGACCCATCTTCCTACTTCTTTATAGCATAGTCCCATATGAGAGCTCCATAGCGTCTATGATGTTTGTCAATATCAGAAAGGTCTTCTGCGGGAATTGAAAATCTCCAAGACTAACATGCTCCGCAAAGGCAGCAACAAATACACCACAATCGCTGCATAAGACAACAAAATTTAAATATTTACCAAATGATTATAAACCCAAAAAGAATTAAATGATAATAGATTTTTTACAGTGATTCCTCTTTTTGCTGTGGAATCTCAGCAACCATCCACTGAATGTTAAGAGGGCATGTAACTGGTTTCTCAATGTATGCCTTTGTATTCTTGAAGTTAATGTCTTTAAGCTTCCCATAGAAACCAGTGCATGACAAATACAGAGGATAATGACTGAAAACTTATCAACACGGGATTCAACAACTTGATGATTGCGTGAAGAGACCATGGAATCATACGCATAAAGGACACATAAATTTATGTTCGAAATCATCCCATGCAACATTTGCAAGTAGTCTATACCTCAAAATATATTTTGCAACAACATCATGGGGTTTAACAACTGAATACTTTTTTTCTGGAGGAGAATTTATGAACTTTTTCATAAATTTGTTCAATCCTCGTCTTGAACAAACAATCGGTTGTTGTAAACCTAGTCTTGTTGTTGGGGCCATATTTTCCTCTTTTTCTTAGGTAATACATTAAATATCAATGTGCTGCAAACAAAAAAAATCTACATAAAACTACAGTGCAACTACAATTAACTACAAAATAGCTACAAAAAATCTACAATGATATCTAAAAACAACTCTACAATTTAAACTACAAAGTCAACTTCAAATAATTAACAAATAGCTACACTTTAGCTGCAGTTACACTGCAAACATGGAACACATCATCTACAATCAGGTCTCCATCATATCTACATTTATACTACAATTAATGTTGTAATGTTCAGCCTAATCTACAATGTAACTACAATTTAACTACAAACAGAACATACATCTATAACAATTATGTCCACAAAACTATATGTAGAATTTATACATACAAATCATTATCAAATAGGATACATAATCTACAAACTAAATACAACTACACTACAAAGAAGAAAGATAGCATCTACAACAATGTCTACACTATATCTACAAATTCATAATACAAGTCATGGTCAAATATATTTGATATCTACAACATAACTACAATTAAAATACAACAACAGATGACAAACTATCTACAAATTATATCTTGTGAATAAATTCTTTGATACTTACCGAGTCATTGAGGGCTTGTCCGGGTGAGCAAGGGAATAAAACCAGTCCTTCTTATCAACCTTTTCCACTCCAAGGTCTAACCAAGGCTTAATTTGGTTATCCTTTATCGAAAAGGGAGCCTTCCTCCTGTAACAACAAATAAATGTAAAAAAATAATAATTATAGAATGAATTAGATATGTAAAAAATAAATGCTGAAATGGAAGTGTCAAATTATACATTCATACCTCTTTGAACCTTTGTCGCTATAGTGGTATAACCACTTGTTGAATTTATCTAAAACCTCTGTATCTGCATTTTCACCTATAACAGTAGTAAAGGGGTGCTTGAGGTCAAAAATTTTAGGTCCAACCGAGCTGCTACCCCCCAGAACTGTATAGAGGGATAAATGGTGATCGGGCATACTTTCCCGGATGCCTGGTTCTCCCCGGATGCATAGGTGTTGCTTCATCTTGTATGAGCTCGCCATACTTAACCAATTGGGATAAGTTATCAGGAAACTCAAAATCATCCAGTGTGACCCTCTTCTTCTCAATTCCTGATCCTTCTGAATCAACCACATCCACTTACTGTGCATCTGCCACCTTCATTTTCATGTTCCTCAATGACTTGTTCTGTCTGAGATGCTACAGTCATTCTGTGAATTGGGGACTGTGCATTCATATCTTGCATCTCTGTAACACAATGCATAGCTTACTTAAAAGCAATGTTAAAATGTATAATCAACAAGAAACATATTTGAATGACAGTATGATACATGTTTTGTCTTCATCAGCTTCAACTTGAAAATGTGTATATAAACCACCATGTGCTGGAAAATTTTCTTCACCAGTATGAAGATTTTCTTCACTAGTTGCACCTTCAACTTGTTCTATTTTATAATTAAAAATGGTAAATAATACTGGATAATGGTGGCTTGAAAGTTGTAGATATGTGTAGGAAAATTGTAGATAAAGTGTGGATAAGTGTAGATGTGTTGTATAAACTATGATACTAATTGTAGATAATTTGTAGGTATTTTGTAGATACCTGTTTTGTTGGTGCTGGCCTGCACTTGTTCCCCAAAACTGAACTTAAAATGCTGATTGTTGAAGTCTTTTTGTTGGTCATTATTTTTCGTTGAACTACCAGCAAACTAAATGTTTATGTTACTTTAAGTATATTTTTTCATATGTCATAAATTGTTTTGGTATATAAATAGATGTCAAATCTTACCTTTGCATCATCCTGCTCATTTCTACTTCCTCGAAGGCTATGGATTTCTACAAATACAGCTTTCCTAAAATCTTCAAGCTTTCCATCAACCTACAAGTTACAATATAGTTAGTTGTTAATTTCATAATATGTGCTAACATACATTCAAAAACATGTGCAATTATATATAGAAATATGTCAGAATTTTCAAATTTGTAGATATTTTGTAGGTGGTTTATGATATGTAGATAATTTGTAGATATATTGTAGTTTATATGTATTACCTGCTCAATTCCTTTTTCTAACTTTCTGAGCTTCTTAGCAATAGAGTCATTGTCCTCTTCACCAGTTGTTTGTTTGGGTTCCAATGTAGGAGGATCAGCATTGGGAACCTCAGATGTTTGTTCACCTTCTTGAACTTCATACTCAATTTTGTCGGGCAAAGTCAACACTCCAATCTCTTCTCCAGATTCACTCATGCCAGTAAACTGAATGAGGAAAAATAAATTAGTTTGACTAAGGCAGAAAATGTAGAGTAATTGTAGATATTTTGAAGGTAAATGTATAATCATAAAGAAAAAAAAAAGAAACTTTACCTTAATCCACTTAGGCTTTATCATCTTCTCTTCAAAGACAGCTAACCAAATCTGCCCCTTACTAGCTGACCATCTTAGTATGCGAGGTATTGAGTCAGAACACTTCGTAGCAAGCTCAGTGTTGACGGTCGAGAAACACTTATAAAGCCATACTTGCAATGCTAGTGAGCATCCCCATATGAGATAAGAATGTACATAGGGATTTAGTCTGTGCCTAACAGATTCCATCACCTGAGTGAAAGATTTAATACCCCATGGATATGAATCATACTGCCCAGACTCTACCAAATAGAACCTAAAGTGATCTACAAAAGACGCATGGTCTTTGTCATAAGGACAAATGAAAAATTCTAAAAGATAAAGAATGCACAACTTCACCGCATCCTCATCGTTTACTCAGGATCTATTGGTTACTATCTGTTTCAAATATGACTTCTCCACTTTTAATTTGTTAGGAAAATAATTGTTCATTAGCTTGCTAACATAACTGGAAGTATAGCCAAAATCTGTAACCTGAGTAACACATCTTAGACCGGTAATTAATGCAAACTCTCTCAATGAAAAATTCAATTTTTCACCCCTCAATTGTACAGAAAAATATGATGCATTGGATTTGGTCAATTCATACTTCATCAGAAGATGAATGGCTTGGTTTTGCATGCATATGGTGGGAAGAGACAATAAGTATCCAAAACATGTCTTTTTGAAAAGCTTCAACGCAATTGGAGACAATAGCTCTTTTATCTGGCTAGGAATGCTAGGATCACACAAAGTGTGGAATCTAAGCACCCCATAATTCACATTGTGTGGGGCAAAAAGTGTCCGTTCTGCACAAATAATAAATTATTTCACATTAGTAAACTGCATAAAAAGGATACATGCATCTACATTTTATCTACAATATATCTACAAATAATTACATAATATCTACAATTTAAAGCATTTTCTACAAAAAGGCAGCAACAAAAAATAACTACAACTCTGCTTCAAATAGTACAAGCTACCCAACAATATAACTACAAAATCACTACAAAATATCTACAATTATAAAGACAGAACATCACAACTACAAATTATCTTCAAAATTAAGACAATTACTCTACACTTTACTAGAACACGTATAACATAGATTTTACCATCCTAAACCAAACTAAAGAATTAGAAACGAAACTAATAAATGTTTACCTTTACCAATGATTGGTTCCGAACATTTTTTGGGTGTTGTTTGGAATGTTTCTTCATTTTTGGATTTGTCGAACCAGGAGACACCTTTGGTTTCTTTATTGTTCGAAGTTTAGGGACCTCTTCTACAAAGTCGTCGTCTACCAAAACCTCTTTTCCTTTTCTTTTGAGTTGTTTGCCCGGTGTAGAAGTTTCTCCAGCATCTACATTATGTATTTGTTTTGTCCTCATCTCGGCTCTGATTTGTCGGGAAGATGAACTATGAGTAGTCTCTGCAATTACATGTGGAGATTTGACTTATTTTTTGGATGATTTTGGTGATAACACACCCAAATCAAATGAGAGGATATCAGCTACTGCTGATTTTTTAGGACTTTGTTTCGAAGATTTGTTGTTCTTCATTGATGAACTTCAACTGGATTCAAATTTGGAAGCAACTTTGTAGAATGGTGTCTTCAATTTTTGGTGAATTTAGAGAGAGAATTTGGTTTCAGTAGTAAAAAGAATGCGGACAGCTGTAAAACGTGGTGGGGGTGAGGGGTTAGGAGAGAGAAATGAGTGGGGATGTATAGACTCCTTTAATTAAGGAGTAAAAAACGTACCATTGATTATACCCCTAAAATAATTATGGTATATAATTGGTAATTTGGTATACTAAGTGTAATTAAATCAAATCTTAAACATTGAGGGTAATAAGGTTTCCTATGTGGCATAGGAATGTAAAAATTCCAACTAAAATGAGGCATTATGACTGTAATTTTCAGATTTCTTTTTGCAATATATTTGTATAGGTCGAAATCTGCCAAGCGACCTTTCTTAAATTCAAGCAACCTTTTCGCAGGCGTTTGCCCCCGATTCAATTAGAAGATCGTATTGATTATAGAAACATGATTTTAATTAGTCGATTTATTAGTGAACAAGAAAAAATATTATTAAGACAAGTGAATAGATTGACCTTGAAACAACAACGGGCGAGAGCCCAAACGGGTGAGGCGAGAAGATCTTGATCAAAAGCTTCATTGTTCTGAAGGTAAGGTAGCATCGAAAGCAACTGGAACCAGGAAAGAAGACACACAACAATGGAGTAAGGAGAAGAAGGCATAAGGATTCAATATGATAAATATGTAAAGCACGAATGAATGCCCTCACATCCCTATTTATAATAATTTGGGCATCAAAACCAAGAAATTCTGCCATCATTACTCAACACTGGTATCGCAATGGCAGACCCAACTGATAGACGCACGGGAAACGACGTAAAGCATCGGGAAAACGCACCATAATGACGCATGATATCATGACGTCACTTTGGTGTAGAAATGACGTAACCGCAAAAGTTGCGACTCACAAAAGGCCATGTCATCAGCTTGTCTCAAACATCACTACCCGATCCACTCGTCCAACCTTCTCGACCATAACAAACAGAATTCGCTCATCAAGGTCGTCTGAGCCCGACCTCAATAAGCGGAGGGACTAACTGTATAAGTCGAAATCTGCCCCAAAATATCTAGGGCAAGGTAGCATTGAGGAAAGATCCAGTCGAGGTCGACCAGGAAGTAACGAGACTCGTAGAGATGTCAACAGTGGTCGAGGTAGCTGTAACAACTAGTTTTTAGAATAGGATATTAAAGAGACACTTGTACTATTAGAGTTTGTTAGAGATATCTCCCATATAAATAGTAAAAAAGACAATGAATGAGGGCATGTGACATTTATTTGATAAGAACAGATTTTTGTTAAAAGATTTTCTCTCTTATAAGGTACAAACACTACCTTTTTATCAAGATTTTTGTTCATATTATTCCACACTTTTTCATCAGATCCGAGGATAATTCGAACATTCTAGAATTTGTCTATCACTCATCATTGTCAGGAGGGACAATTATCTAGTTCATCCTTTATTGGGTGAGCTATTTGTTGGTATTACTGTGTTCAAAATAAGAAAATCAGAGAAGCAAACAAACGTTAGTTCAATAAACAACTTGTAAAATAATTTTGAGTCCACTGAATTCACAGTGTGTCCTTAAGGAATTTAATCTCCTCACTGTTGCCCAAAGTATACAGATTAATTCCTCCCATGATAGAACAGAATAACTATTTTGTGATAGCGGCATTTCAAATCACAGAACTTCAGCGAATTCAACAAACGGAGCAAATCACACTTGACACTTATATTTATTTGGAAAATAATGCAACAAAGTAGAAAATAGGGGAGAAGTTTTTCAGATTTTCCATATCTGAACAATGAGGCCAAACCTCTAAATTTATAGACAATGAAAGAGTGAGATGAAGAGGTGTAATCCAAGATGTACCTCTTTCATTTTTCATTCACATCCCTCAATAAAAACGCAATATTATTTCTCCTATTTACTTAAATATCATTTATTAATATTTATTGCTAGTTCTTTCTCCATTATTGCTCATACTTTTTGAAACAGTTAATACATGTCGTTGTCATGAATAAAGGGAAAGACGAAATGCCACAAATATGATATTTTGGTGTCGCTATTAATTTTTTGATCACGGTAAATAAAAAGTCTTGGACCTCTACCAGAATTTGGGAAGTGCTCTTTACTCCAGGCAATCGTCAATTTTTGGTATGGCATTCACCAAAATTTCCATAAAATATGCCAATCGTCATAATTTTTCTGGTAATGTGATTCAAAATTCTAGCAGCAAAACTAATTTATCAAAATTTCATAACAGAGTTAAAATATAAAGGGATTTTCACGTAGTAGAGCAATTAGTAAGCAAATATTTATAAACAATATTACTTTTGTTTTATTTCATATATAGCAAATTCATTTACACATGTGGCATATCCTAAAATTGATACATTGCCATCAGATCTTTATTTTTTAAAATTACCCGTGACTCAAGGGGTGATGTGTTAGGGATTAAAAATCTCCGATATTCAACCAAATTTCCAAAATTGTAGTGACTATTTTTACTAATATATCCACCATTACGAACTCAAAATCTCACCCTTTTTGTTCTTTCTCTCATCAGGTAATTAGGCAAAATCTTACCCAAAACTTTATCCTCTTCCTTATTTTATTTAATTGCAAATTCCATGGCTAGGAACAAGGTAAAACTCATTAATATTGTTGATTCCATTGCTACAACCTCTAAAATCAAAAGAAACAGAAGGAGAAAATAATTCATTGAATATAAGGTATATAAACACTTAGAGTCTGTTTAGCCAAGCTGCCGAAAACTGCTTATTTTGAGAAGTGCTTTTCTTCAAAAGTTCTTTTCGCAAAAATACTTTTGAAAAATATTTGTTTTTGTTTGGTCAATTCATTTTAGAAGTGCTTTTTGCAATATTTGATAAGCAAACTATATTTGACCAATCTTTTAAAAACTACTTCTTAGTATCAAACTACGAAAAAGGACAATAAATGTTTAATTTACTGTTATGAAACAATAAAGAACAAGAACAATATTGCAAAGAAAGAGAGAGAGAAAATTCTTATTGAATTTTGGGATGATTTACAATGGGCTAAGACCCCTCTATTTATAGGGGAAAAATGACTTAGCCACAAAGTAGAACTCTTTAAAAGATAGACATTCACTCTAAATAGAGTTCTATTTATAACACTCCCCCTTGAATGTCTATTCAACAAATAATGTGTCTCGTTAAAACCTTAACTAAAATAAAACCCAATGG
>ML375429.1:0-14825 GCA_005239525.1 Nicotiana knightiana | reverse complement strand
TCTCAAGTAGATACATAATAAATAGGAATAGTTAATCAAGGGCCCTTTCAATCAACTATAATAAGAACGTAGTTGAACAAAAAGAGATTAATCAACCAAAATATATTAATATCACAATGAATTCATCCCCAACGGGTTCTACCAAAACCCTAGACTAAAGAATTTTAGCTACTCATGTTATTGAGAATCAAAACTAAAATAAATTGCATATTGAAATACAAAGTAATGAATACTAGATGTAGAAATCGATATTTTGGCACTTCAATGATTTTCTTCTGTTGAATCCTTTGAATGCCTTCTGAACCCCCTCAAATTATGTTGTTTGGTGTCTATTTATAGGTTTAGGGCGAACCCTAACCATGTAGGAGACTTCTATTTCAACCGGGAAACACTTAACTCATCAAAACTCGGATTTGGCCGAAATTGGGAACCCCGGGCGTTTGGGCTCTAACGCATCCCTAAGGCCAGGGCAGGCCTGGCGTTTGGGCCCTAACGCCCCCCTAACGCCAGGGGCTGTCTGGCCTTATGGGGTAAACGCCCCCCTAACGCCAGGTAGGGTCAGGCTTTAGGGGGCAAACGCCCGGCTATCGCCCGGGTGTCTCCTTTTGCGTATTTTCGACGTATTTGCATCCCTTTAGCTCCGTTTCCATCTCCAATTCACCTACACATGAAATAAACTCCATTAAGCACATAAAAAGTGTATTTTTATCATTAACGCACCTCAAATGTAAGGTATATTACATATTAAACTATGCATTTTAGTCTCGCATCAGTTAGCTCGCCAAACGTCGGCGGTGTACCACCGGCCGGGCGGGAAGCAGATGTAGAGCTTCCCTCTTCCTGGTGAGCAAATTTGGGCGTGGAAACCATAACTTCTGTGAAGCAACTAAAAGAAGATGAAAACTCGAGCGAAAGCTTCAATCTGAAATAGCAGAAGAAATGATTCAAGAAGAGGAACTCCAAAGAGAAAATTAGTTTTGCAAACAGCAAATCCCTCAATGAAGAGAAAGCAAATATATATAAGAGAAGTGGCGACTATTCATTTACTCTGATAGCCAATCAGCTCTGATAGAGCCATATCTTGGGAAATGTACCGGGGGGCCACCTCGATCAGTTCACGGTCGTGTCGTAAGAATGACACTATCATACAGAGTTCGAGGGATCGAAGGGTTAAATCAACCTCGGGAAGGTATGCAGCTGAAATCTGAACGGCCCAACCTCGAGGGTCTCCATTACTCTGAGATCGGGCTCGAAGGGGCTAAATTTAAATTCGAAGATTAATTTTTGCATAAACACTAAAAGGCAAAGTTTTGAAGACACGAAACAAAGAAATCCTTCGTATTCCCAAAAATATATTTACATAGAATGCTTTACAAAAAACTCCCCCGAGGAGCCCACATACAAAAAAAGAAATTAAAAAGGGAAAAGTATTCTATCCTTCATCCTCACTACTTCCCGAGTCGCTTGTTGAGCCCTCGTTCGAAGTAGTCGGAACTGCTGATTCATCTTCTAAGGCCTTGGCTTTTTTCGATCTCAGCAGAGAGGTCGAAACCTCTGGCATGCACCTCCTCAAGGGCCTGCCTCCTAGATTCCAAACGAGCATGAGAAACGGCCCGAGCCAGTTTGAGCTCGGCCTCTTCGGATATCTCTCTGGCCCGATTATTGTGGCGGCGGCATCATCTTTGTACGAGGATACAAATGCATCGGCCTCAGACTTGGTTGTGGATAATGCGGCAGCTTCCTCTTGAACACCTCGAAGAAGACCCTGAGTCGAGGCTAGCTCCTCCTGAAGAATGTCCCTCTCCGAGGCCACACTATCATTATGCCGCTTCAGCTCTAGGCAAGCGAATCGGGAAGTAGTGAGGAAACTCAAAGAAAAAAACAGACCTTCAATGCAAGAAACGTGACTTCGTAGCTTTTGAAACTCAACGACGAACCAAAATGCGGACCTCGAACGGAAACAAGTGACAGCGAACTCAAGCTCGACTCTCGACTGAAGCTCTTGTGTTTTAGTGTTTGGAGCTGCTGTTTCGGGTTGTTCTTTACAGCATTTTTTGCTGTTTTGCAGCTGATTTTTGCTGCTCGTCTTGGCTGTTTTCGCAGCTGGTTTCGCTGCAATATTGGGGTGAGATTTGAGCTGAAATTTGTGATGGTTTATTGCTGATTTCGTGGCTGTTTCGAGGGGCGAATTAGCAGCATTTTTGGCAGCTATTTCGGACTATATTTAGCTGATTTTAATGGTGGTTTGTCGATGTTGCTCGACCATGGCTGTCACCGGACTGTTGGCTGATTTTTTGTGAAAAAGGGAGGAGATGGTTGTTCTTCTCTTTCTCTTAGGTTTGGAGGCTGTTTTGGACGAAGAGAAGGGTTGCTGCTCTGTCATCCCTTCAAAATGTGTGTGTTTCTTTTCAGTTGAGAACACAAAGAAGATGAAGTCAGAAGAGAAGGGGAGGCGCTGCTAGCTCTAGGAATTATAGGGGTGAATGATTTTCTTTTGAGGGAAGTGGGGATCTGCCGTGGAAAATGGTTAGGGTCCTAGGGATTTTTGGAATTAGGTCTAGGTATATAGAATTGGGGAGTGGGATTGGGATTTGGACAAGGTAAAAGAGGCATTGGGTTTGGGCAGAATTTGGGGTAATTGGCTATTGGGTTCAGGTTTGGTTATTTGAACAATTTTTGTTATTTTGATTTTCTTTATTGATTAATAAATGAGCAAACAAAAATGCTACTCCTAAACTTGAATAACAAAATAAAATACTAATCACTCATAATTTATTTATCAAACTAATATATTTTTTTTGGAAAACATTTTCTTTCTTTATAAAAGAAGATAAAGCTCATATTAAAAATGTGACTTTTTAATTGTTTTCAATTTTCTTAAGTAAAATATATAAAAGGAGAAATAAGAGCTAAAATATGTAGATTAAACTTAGAATATATTTACATAATAAAAGGTGATGAAAACTCAAATATAGTCAAAAATTAGGTGCTCACAAGCGTGTATCCGATGACAAATGATATGCGTAAAACACGCAGTAGGTCGGGCGGTGTATATGCACTATGTCACGACCCACTGGAACCACTTCAATGCGATCATGGATTCTCCATTTGGCTTTAAACGTCGTGAGCGCCGCGGTATCCATCGCAGAATAACAGGTTCAAACTCATCCTCAGCAGGGCTCTTGAAGTTGGTCTTTGCCTTCCCTGGGCGGGGGGGCACCTCATCCACCGTCGGAAAACTTTCATTCTCCGCCATAGCCACTCCTTCTTCGAGCGGGGGTATATCGTTTTTCGGTATTGGAGCAACAATGGCTCTATCAGGGTTGGAAGACGCACTAGCCATCTCTTTGATTGATTGCACATATTGGGAATGTAAAGAAAGGGGGTAGCAGCCACGAGAACTGTTAACAAAAAAGGAAATACGAGGAACTGGAGAAGAAGAAGGAATGCCTTAAGATCATCTTGTGAACAATTGGGAGACAATGCATTCGCATGGGAAACTCTTCCCTATTTATAGGGATATGAATATTTTGGGCAGAGAAACCAAACGCAACCATTTTTTTGAAAATAACAGAAGGGGCACGGGAAAATGATGCAACGCATAGAGAACGTGCGCCATAATGACACATGAGGAGTTTAATGACATTTTGAACTGACGTAATGGTCTGACGCAGCTCTCGAAATGTCACATCGCTACCTCGCCATGAGGTACTCGCCCATCGCCCAAAGTGCTCAGATTTCTCACAACTTTCGGATCGACAAAGTCCGCCCATCGTGCTCGCCAAAAGACGACCCCAATAGGCGGAGGGACTAACTGTATGGGTCAAAATCTGACCAAACAAGAATCTGCGTGAAAAGGAATGGCAAAGGGTCAATTGGGCCGAAGTCGTATTCATACAACACTATAGCGACAAACACCTCGGCCACGCCGAGGTCGTTCACTCAGAATGCTTGTACAGCGAAGTGGATGTTACGGCACTTCAGAGGGTCAACTTGTAGTACAGTTAAATGACTTGGGTACTCTAGCTAATGCCCGGGGGGTAAATGAGAATACTTAGTAAATATACTAGGTGAGAGAATGAAGGGAAGGGGGGCGGGGGGAGACTGAACAAATCACACAGTTCCTCGCTTGTCGAAAAAGGAAATCGGAAAATCCATCTTGTAAATGGGAGAGAAGGTGCAGAAACTTGCTACTGATTTTTGTAGCCATCGTTATGGAATAAATAAACACATACCTCGTGGCCATTAATAGTGGATTCTTTCTTCCTTCCTTATTTTATATTATGGAGTAGCGGTGTCGAGAATGTAAGCTCATCATATACATTAGATCTTATTCATAATCATAATTAGTTCATGAGCTTAATCTTACCCAACTTTTCTGGCTTAGCACTCATTGATCTAGAGTTAATTATCTTTGGGTAGGATTTATCCTTTATCTTCTTATTTAATTAGTTTAACAAAAGGTCTCATACTTTTTGGCCAAATAGATACAAGTTAAAAAACACTTCCTTTCTGAAATAGTGCAGAGAAACTCATCTTTGTTTTGCTTTGTAAGCTTGAGTGTTGAATATCTTTTGATGCCTTTTTCTGATAGATCATGACATTGTAACCATTTAGGCACCATTTATACAAGAAATGATCTTTTATGCATGCACTTACTGGTCATGGTCATGCTTAACAGTTCAATGAGATCATTTCAGATTATTCTGATGTTGGAAAGGATTAAAGTGAAAGGAAGTCACTCTTGATTGAATGTGTATTATGAATCGTCAAATCAATGATCGAGCCACTTTCTCATATAGATATTGTTTATGCGAAGTAGTATCTAAACAACAGACTTGGCATAGAATAAAAATACATTTTACTATGGTCAATATTTTATAGTTACTGAAATTTTATGGTCTTTAGGGTACTTTAATTATGCCTTTGTATTCTCACTGAATAATACTGATGAGCAGTGAGTTGTAGAAGCTAAGTAGTACTCCGACTACCTTTCCAATGACTGGCGCTCATAAGCTAAACTTATGAATTTTATTTACAAGCTTAATATTTTGTACATAGCATTTTGATATCAATTTTTTTTTTTGACATAAAAAGGTATTTATATTAATAATAGCAAACTAGGGTATACGACCCCTTGCGTTGTCACTAATACAAACGCCTCGATGGGCTAAAGTTATACCTTCTAAGGCACTTTTATTGCCTAAAGCAGCCATACTACTACATAGTTCCATTGGACAAGTTCTAACATATATATAACCATCTTGATCTTTGTGATAGGCATCTATTACAAATTCAGGAGGTAAAAGAAAAGAACAAGATTTATTATAACTTGTTTCCATTAATGCTGCTTTTGCCAATTGGTGTGCTACCATGTTCCCCTCGCGGAAGCTATGCTTCATTGAGATCTCCCCTTGCTGAGTTGTCTTCTCCATTAACCACATGCATTCATAAATTAAATCATCATAAGTTTCATAGTCATCGTGAAGGAAGCATATGACCTCTATGGAATAGGTTTTCCTTGATAATTAGTTGAAGTGCATGCCATAATGCTTGAAGTTCCGCTTGGATTAGGGCTGTTGTAGGAATTTTTTTGTAGTAGCCCAGTCTCCATTGGCCTTTGTTGTTGCGAATTACTCCGTTGATTCCTCCTTGAAGGCAGTTGTTCTTAAAGGTACCATCAATGTTGATCTTATACCATCACCTTGGAGGAGCCTGCCACTTAATATTGATCTTTAATTTGATATTATTAGTAGTAGGCTTGGATATTAGTAGGTGGTATTCCATAGCTTGGTCAATGACTTTGTTTGTATTGATGTGGTTGCTAGTATTTTTTAGATTGTTGTGGTTTCTGTTGTTCCAAATATCCCATAAGGCAAAGGGAAATATATCATCTCATGTTGGTTTTTTTAGGTTTTACATTTCTAAGAAAGTCAACTCAGTGATTCGTATGCCTTAGTTGAGTAATGGTCACCCCCATGGATTGCCAAAAAAATTGTGCAATCGTACATTCCCAGAAGATGTGGGTTGTGGACTCTGGAGCCTTTACAAATTGGGCATCTTGGGTCTATATTAACACCAATTTTTCCAGGGTACTCCATAGTGGGAAGACGTGTGTGGTAGCATTTTCATAAAAAGATTTTAATTTTATTAAGGCACTTGAGATCCCAGATCCAATTGAAATTGACACTTGTATAAACTTGGTCATCAATTATTTTGTAGAAAGAATTGATGGAGAATACACCACTAGGGTTTATATTCCAAATGAGATTACTGGGACGAGTATAGTAGCTAGTAGGGCTTACGGAGTTGATGTTGGTTATAATACTTTTGGGGAGCTCAAAAGAGAGTTTCCTTAGGTCCCAATAATCTTTATTCCAAATGTCTTTAATTTTTAAACTATCTTCATTAAGAGTTAGGGGTCCTATAATATTATTTCTTTTGTTGGAAATATTTGGGATCCAATTTGTATCTCATAGATTCATATTTGAATGTTGATTGAATGGCCACCTAATACCTTTTTTACAAATAGTTCATCCCTTTAGGAGACTTTTCCAAGTATTTGAACAGCCATTAGTTCTCCTGCTTTTCCCATATATACTTGTGAGAACATGAGCCCAATGGGATGATGGATTGTTAAGAATTCTCCATGGCAGGCTGGTTAGAAGGGTTAAATTTTCTTATTTAGCTTTCTTAATGCCTAGGAAACTAAGAGCTTTTGTACTGGTAACCATGTTCTACCCAACTAGGTGAAGCTTTTTCTTGTCTCTAGTAGTTCCCCACAGGAAGTCTCTTTGAATTTTGTCAATTGCTATTAATGTTTGATTGGCAGGAGAGACATTTGCATCAAGTGATTTGGAATTGTATTGAGGGTAGAGGCTATTAAAGTATACCTTCCTGCCATACTTAACCACCTAGCATTTTAATTTTTTAATCTTACCCGCATTTTATCAATTAAGGGTTGATAGTCCTTTTGCTTGGGGTGGTTGTTATGTATGGGAAAACCTAGGTATGTGCCAAACGTATTACTAATTTTTATGTCAAAATTATTCATAGCCATAGCTTTCATGGATCAGTGCAGGTCTTTGACACAAATAATTTGGATTTATATTTATTGATATTTAGTCCGGAGAGGCAACAAAAACTCTCCATGCTTCTCCACATTGTTCTAATTATTTTTATGTTTGCTCGACCCATTAGATTTAGGTCATCAGCGAAGAACAAATGTGATAGGGGAGGAAACCTTGGATTCAGTTTAATAGGATCCCAGTTTTGGGTATCTCCCTAGTGTTCAATATTTTTTGAGAGCATGTCTATGCATAAAATGAATAGATAAGGAGACATGGGTCTCCTTGTCTAATGCCCCTTGTGGGATAAAATTCTTCAGTTTTGTTGCTATTACTAATATGGAGATTGTAATAGTTGTAATACAACTAAGGATCAGGGCAGTTATGTTAGGAGGGAAATTAAATAAATTTAGCGTTCTATAAATGTAATATCATTCTAATTTGTCGAAAGCCTTTTCCAGGTCCAGCTTTAGTAAACAATTTTCCCTTCTTTTGGAGGAGATGAACTTTTTGAAGACCTCTTGGATAATAATAATAGCATTATCACTAGCTCGCTTATCTTTTACAAAGCTCTCTTGTTGAATATTAATAAGATGTTTTAGGTAGGGTTTGATTCGATTGGCAATGACTTTGGTTATAACCTTGTAAATTGTGTTACATAGGCTAATAGGCCTAAAATTCTTTATGTTATTAGCATTGCTGAATTTTGGGATTAAGCATAAGTAAGTTTTGTTAACTTCATGAGGCATTACCTTTGTGTCAAAGATTTTTTGGCATAGATTAATGACCTTACTGCCTAGTATGGGCCAGAATTTTTGGAAGAAAAGCGGGTGTAACCCATCTGGGCCAAGGGCTTGTATGGTTTAAAGGAGAATACTATTTTTCTTATCTCATGATTTTTAATGGTTTGTCAAGGCTAGACAGGTCAATTATTGAGAAATTTGCCTTGTCCATTATGATGACTGACCAGTTAATTTTTTCATAAGAGGTAGTAAAAATATTATAGAAGTAATTTGTTACATAATAGGTAGGTTTGATCCTCAATCCAATTCCCTGAGTTATCCTTGAAGAAGACAATGTTATTTCTCCGCCTTTGATTAGTGTCTTGAATATAGAAGAATTTAGTATTTGCATACCCTTCATTTAACCAATTGACCCTAGAACGCAATTTCCAGTAGTCTTCTTCCATTTTAAGGATGGTGTTATAGTCTTCAATAAGGGATACTTCTAATTATCTAAGGTATTGACTAGTTGGGTAGTTAGTAGAATTTTGTATACCATCAATTCTCTTTAGAATTTTTCTTTTTCTAGCAAAAATATTACCAAAGGTAGTATTCTTTCATTCTAACACATTTTTGTGAAACGACTCCGTGCCTCCTATGAAATCTTTATTAACTCAACTATGAGACACAATTCTAGGGAAGTCTGGGTGGGAGCACCAAAAGGTTTTGAGTCTAAACGGCCTATCATGACTAGTGTTAATTATATTGTTAAGGTTGATTAGAATAGGGTTATGGTCCGAGTAAATTCTTGGAAGGTGAGTTACTGTGACATTTGTAAAAGCTTGTAACCAATCACAATTAGAGTATACCCTATCTAATCTCTCCATGATTAGGCCCTTTTTTTCTACGATGGTTGGACCATGTGTATTTACAAACATTAAAACCTAAGTCCACTAGGTTAAAATAGTTGAGTCAGTCTATTAGTGACTTAGCTCTTTTTTGATTAATGAATCTACCACCAAATTTATACCCGGAGTTTACTATCTCATTAAATTCACCCCCAATTAACCAAGGTCCTTTGTTGTAATCATAAATATTTTTAAGGTTGTCCCATAACATTTGTTTAATTGTTTTATAATTTCTAGCATAAATAGTAGTAAATAACAAAGAAAGATTTTTGGATTTTACCTCAATCATCGCATGTATAGCCTGACCATTCCTAGTAAAGTTGTTAACTGTCACAACATCATGATTCTACAAGATTACTAACCCTCCAGCTTGCCCAATGGCAGGAACCTCTATCATCTCAGTGAAGTGAAAATCTTCTAAGATAGAAACATAACTTTCTATTTTAGTCTCCAACAAATCTACTAAACATGGTCTATGAGTATCCATAAGTTCTCGAAAGTGTCTCTAAAGTTGGCCTTATTTGCTCCTCTGACATTTCAAATTATAACATTGTTTGGTTGATACATGGAGTGATTAGTGTTTGGGTTGTTGTTGTGATTCCTCCTGAGGAAGGGGACCAATATAATCACATTTTTTTCCCAATGTGGTATCCTGTGGAGGTCGAATGTCTAAGAAGCACTTGTAAAGTGTTACTGGGCAGCTGAAGATAGACTTCCTTTCGAGCATCTCCTTGAATGTGAGTATTTTTACCTCGCTTAGGCTTGAAAAGGCTACTGTCGGTTCCCCCAAGTGTGGCAAGTTGTCCTCCTCCTCTTCTTCCTCCTGGAGCCCTTCCTGGTTTTGCATGTTTTGTACTGGAACTTGGTCTTCCATTGGATATGGTTGTGGATCTTGTTGTTAGTCTTGCATGTGTTGTGGAGTCCACTGTGTAAAGATTGGGTTCGGTAGCATCATGTCCTCCTGTGCAAAGAATTGAAGGTTTAGAGGTGGATTCTGTGGGATTTGTTGGTTGGAGTTGTGGGGGAGGTTCCACATCTGTTGCATGGTGTGCACTAGATTCTGGTTCAATGAGGGTGCTAGAGGTTGGAGAATATTGTTCATCCACATTTGGTTGATATAATTGTTCATGGCCAAGCTTATTCCCTTGGAGATTAGTTGAGCAAGATAGTATGTGTTTTGAATTATCAGAATCGATTCCTGTTCATTGATCTCCATATTGAAGGACACTGCATAACCCTGAAGACCTAGTTCCACCCACAGTTGTGGTACATGGTTGAGTGGGGTTGGTGGTTAGGCATAGATCACATGGTTTGAGGGAAAGTGAGGAAGTAGACAGGGTAAGTTGTTCATGGTTTGGTGGGGAGAAAGATGGATTAAGTGGATGAGCCGGTTCCTTCTTCTTAGTGTAAGTGGAGGTCTTGGCATTGTGGTGGTGTTCTTGTATTATAAATGAGCTGTCTTCTAGGGGATTGGTAGAGTTTGTAATGATTTGCTCTAGTTGTGTAGGAATGGAGGAGGATTGTGCGAGGGTTATATCCAAATCTTGCAGGGATATGTCCTCCGCCACTTGGTTACTTTCAATTTCCATGTGTTGTAGTGAAGATTGGGTGATAGGGGCAAATTGTGCATGGTGATTATTAGTAGGGTAGTCTTCTTTACTAGTGTAATTATTGTTAATAGGAGAAATGATGTTTTCTTGGAATATCCGGTTGGTTTTGCCAGTGAAGGAAACATTGAATATGTATTAAAAATTTGGTAAATTCGAATTAGTGAAGCATATTGTTAAGCGTCGCCGGTATAAATTGGAACAATATCTCTTCTTGCGTTTCTTGTATTTGGCATTAATTAATGTTCTTTTTATGATACGTATTGTCTCTTTTCATATAGTTTGTTTTTATTTTCCTTTTTTCCTTCATGTAGTTGTTTAAATTGGTACCTTATGTTATACGGCTATTGGCAATTGATCATTTCTTCATAATTCTACCGCTGTCAATATTTTTGTCACATAAGACTAATCACATGATGGAGAATGCTACCCAAGTTGTCGATATGTAAACAGTATAATGTAACTCTCATAGAAGCAGGTTGAAGAACATGTGTTGCAGATACATATCTCATATGTTTTATAGTTCTGTTCTTCAAAATAATGTACATATCATGTAGCGTTAATACACTGCTAACATTTAGCCAACTTGATAGTCTTGCTACTTCTTTTTCCAGTAATGTTGCAAGCCAATTAAATCAAGTATGGAATTATGTTATCCATGTTAAAACTTTTAGCTAATCTTATAGTTCTGTAATGTATACGATCAAAATCGGGCCTACTCGATTTTACTGTTTAATCAAGGCAAGGGAGTTACATCGGGAGTAGCTTCGTAATGAGTCGGACCCGAGCTCGAAGATGAAGCATCAAGCCTAGAGGTCGAAGTGTCTGTCGAGATCGAGGCCAGCAACAATCGAAACCAAGTATGACCGACTTCGAGTGGAGCATAATAACAGAATGACGAGATATCCGTAACCGGTCAAAGATCGCGACGGAAATTCCGGAACAGATCAAATCAAGAACGGTTATTGGTACCAATCATGGGATTTACTTCCGTAATTAGAAGTGTACCTTACTTAGGACTCCTCCATTATATAAAGAGGAATCTCATTCATTTGTAATCATCATTATTCACTGATAAAAATATATACACTCATTACTCTCTTGTTATTTCACATACTGTTGGCCAGAATTGCTTTATCATTTACTGTTCTTATTATTCCACCTCGAGACTGTCTCAAATCGAGGTCGAGGCCTTACTTTTACACTGGTTTGATTTATTTTATAGTCTAATTCATCTGTTTAATTTTTTGTTTATCAATCCGTATTGGATTAAATCGCATATCCTTAAAACCACAATATAAGTTTAATTATTATCCGAATTTGAGGGGAAACAGTTTGGCGCCCACCGTGGGACTAAGAATAATATGGTTGTTCAGTACTGATTCTGATAATACACGCTACTTTACACTTGTTCTTGTCAAGTATCTTTGCTTTCAGGTTAAAACATGTCAAACTCACAAAACGCACCCACACATGGTGACAATGGCCTCAGATTTTATGGGGAAAATGATAATGTGATTTCTCCAGGAGTCGAGGTGCCACAGGATAATCTCAGAAGAGCACCGATTGCCAACCCGGTCGCTGTCAGTTTGCACGTTGCTTTATATGCGTACCTAGCCGCAGACCTCGAAGGGAGTGTACTTAGAGAAGGCTGATTTGGTGGCCAAGGTACACAGGGCAGAGCAGATGGAGGAGTCAGTCTCCAAGTGATATTCGAGATGCTTCAGGCTCAGAAAGCCGCTATTGCTCAGTTGCAAAATCAACATAGAACTCCAAATAGGGTCGAGTCGAAAATCAGTCTCCGTACCGAGCAAGTGTCGGAAAGGTCGAATAGCAATGAATCGAGGACTGATCCTGCGATAATGAAAATGTTCGAAGAGCTCACCAAAAGAATTGAGTCAGGAGAGAAGAAAATCAAAGCTAATGGTAAAAAAGTGGAAATATACAACTACCGAGTTGATCAGATACCAGGGGCACCGCCAATCTTGAAAAGGATAGATTCAAAAAAAATTATACAAAAGCCGTTTCCTTCGAGTGTGGCTCCGAAACCCATTCCAAAAAAGTTCTGCATGCCGTACATACCTAAATATAATGGTACCACTGATCCCAACAAGCATATCACCTCCTACACATGCGCCATCAAGGGTAAAGATTTGGAAGACGATGAGATCGAGTGTGTGTTATTTGAAATGCTCGGAGAGACCCTGCCGAAGGGAGTGATGATTTGGTACCATAATCTACAGCCAAATTCCATCGACTCATTTTCCATGTTAGCAGATTCTTTCGTAAAGGCACATGTCGGGGCCATAAAGGTTGTGACGAGAAAATCAAACCTTTTCAAGGTCAGAGAGAGGGATAATGAAATACTAAGGGAGTTTGTATCCCAATTTCAAATGGAATGCATGGAGTTTCCACCGGCCACAGATGATTGGGCCGCTCAATCTTTCACTCAGAGGTTGAATGGACGGAGTTCGACAGAATCGTGTCAGTTGAAGCAAAATTTGATCAAGTATACAGCTGTAACTTGGCGGATATACACAATCTATACCAATCGAAGATCAGGGTCGAGGATGACCAACTTGGAGCTCCTTTCGATTTGATACATACAAACAGGTCAGCAGCTAAGAATCAGAGGAACATTGACAGGGAGCCAAGGTAGAACAAAGATCGATATCAACCGTACACCGCAGATCGAAGAAACAATGGTCTGGGACGCAATTCCGCCCGGAATGAATGAAGAAACGATCAAGGACATAATTCTTGTAGATTTATGAGCAAAAGTGGTTTTTATAAATACGTCGATCCCACAGAGGCACCTCGATTATCAAAATATAATTTTAGTATTGATGCATCAGGAATTGTATCGGCAATCGGAAGGATCAAAGATACTAGGTGGACCAGACCCATAAAAAGTGATCCTTCCCAAAGAAATCCTAATTTGATGTGTAAATATCATGGCACGCATGGTCACAAGACCAAGGATTGAAATCAATTAAGGGATGAGGTAGCACGTCTATCCAATGAGGTTCACCTTCGAGAGTTCCTATTTGATCGAGCCAAGAATCATTTCAGAGATTCTGTAGGGAACCATATTCAAATTCACTGAGGTATCAATCACTAGGGAAAAACGAACCTGAGATTATGTTCTTAAAGGAACCGTACCATTCAACGACGAAGAAGCAGAAGAAATTTCTCAGCCCCACAACGATGCTCTGGTAATTTCTATCTTATAAACTAAAGTTCAAGTTAAGCTTGTTTTACTAGATCCAGGTAGCTCGGCAAATATCATCTGATCAAGGGTCGTGGAGAAGCTTGGCCTGCAAAATCAAATCGTGCCCGCAGCTCGGGTCTTAAATGGCTTCAATATGGCCAGTGAAACAACTAAAGGAGAGATTATCCTACTGGTGAACGTGGCTGGAACCATTCAAGATACCAAGTTCCACGTAATCGAGGGCGACATGAGATACAATGCCCTACTGGGAAGGCTTTGGATCCACAACATGAGGGCAGTCCCTTCGACTCTCTACCAAATGATAAAATTCCCGACATCGGACGGGGTAACAATAGTGTACGGGGAGCAGCATGCTGCAAAAGAAATGTTTGCGGTCGATGAGGTAATACCGATATTGGCACTATAGACAACAGAAGGATCGATCATCAAAGTTAAATAGGAAACCAAATAGCAATCATTGTCGCAAGCCTCAACCGAATCGGAGAAGCAGGAAATGGAAGAAGAAGAGGAAGATTTTTTGACTCCACGAACTTTTATTGTTCCCGAAGATTCTGACGCTAGAAAATTGACGTTCGAGGAGCTGGAATAGATTATATTGATCGAGTACCTGCCTGTCATTCCCCAAACTCGGGGAGCGCAACAGGCGCTCAACCGGATGAACCCGGTCGGGCAAGCCTGTTAGACACTTCCTACCCAACACGTTTATGATCAAGAGAAGGTGCGTCAACATCTATTAAACAGGGGAAAGATCATACGCATTAACATTACTAATTCATTTCATTTCATCTTTGCTTCATCATATTTAAGTTCCCAAAATACATGCACTTTACGGTTTAGTGGAACAAGAGTCCAAAACACACATAATCTGTCTGACCCTCCTAGCACCCATACTCAACCCACATAACATCTACGGAGCCTCTAAGGGTACAAAAGGTAGTTGTAATAATGCCGGTGACAAGGCCCCCAAAAACTTGTTGGTTGATTTCCCAATGCACACGCAAGTGTACGTGGTCGACAAGTAATATAGGATTTTAAGTCCAGATATCGTACCCACAGGGACTTGTGATTAACTATCAACTAAACTAAACTCAAACAAATAATTAACTAAAATTAATCTAAAATAGTAAATGAAGAGATTAAAGAGACAACTAAATTAAAGACTAATTCAATGTAATTTGATATTCTAGAGTTATGGGTTGGCAAACAATCACGTTGAGTTTTCGACCTAAATCTTCTAATCAGGTTTATTGATTGACGAGGTTAATATTGCTCGTAGCCTTCTCCCGAAG
>ML375427.1:0-17314 GCA_005239525.1 Nicotiana knightiana | reverse complement strand
AGGAAGCTTATTTACAACGGAGTACTAAATGAATATCCATTATATAATATATATTTATAACAATATTTATATACTCCGGTCCATTTTAACTTGTTAGTCTTAGTTTGAATTGGCGTAAAGTTAAAAAAAAAATATAGACTTTTGAAATTTGTGATCTTAGATATGTCCTAACATTTGTGAGGTTACAAAAATTTTAAAACTTGTGATCTTAAAAAAGTCATAGCATTATTTTGATTATAAAAACTTTTCGTTAAGAACATATAAAAATGTGCCAATCATTTTGAAACGGGCTAATAAAAAAATGTACTAATATATTTAAGCGAAGGGAGTAGTAGTTATCCGTTAATGAACGGTCCATCTATTAGGAGAATTCTTTTGATAAAATCTTATGATATGTACTGAAGAACAAAATTAAAAAGAAAGGGGATATTAATAATAGTAGACAAAAATATAGACGGAAAAAGTTTTTTCCCACTCACATGTTAACTTGAAAACTTGCTAAATCTACCATAAAAAATGTGTCCTTAACAATTGGCTCCAACAACAACAACAACAAATCCAGTTTACTCCTAATATATAGGGTCTGGGGAGGATAATATATACGTAAACCTTACTCCTACCTAGTGCAGGTAGAGAGACTGTTTCCAATAGACTTTCGGCAAAAATCAATATAATAATAATAAATAACTAAATAAATAAATAAAAAAAGAATAAAAAAAAAAAATATAAAATACAAATAAAAATCACATACCATAATACAAGATAAATAGTATCCAATAATAGCAGCACAAAATACAACACCTGAGGCGAACAAAACTACATACCGTAATAAAATCTAAGAATATGAAGGGAAATGCATGCTACTAAGCCTATCGGCGAACATTATAAACTACCTACTAACCTTCTACCTTAATCTTTGACCTCCACACCCTCCTATCAAGTGTCCATAGTGAGTTCATGCTCATAAGGAGTGAGATGAAAACAGGCTAGTTGCTCGTCCGATCCACATGACCACATTATTTAAAATACTTTAATACAACATTCGAAAGTAAACTATCGGTGTAACCCTATATGTAACTACTGCAATTTCAATGACCATCTTAACAAATCTAAGGATAACGGTCACCAACCCGATACATACATTGTTTGTTATATAATAGGAGTAATACAGAAAAAATGATTGAAACACTACTTAATTTTTCTATATTGGTTGACTATACAATTAAGGAAAGAGTGTTAAGGAACTTGTGTTTATCATATCTGCGAATTAATTATTGCAAAATTCGATAATTCTTATTGTTTGTGCCACTGCGGATGGCTATGAAACCAAGCTTTAGAATATGTTATAAA
Organism: Nicotiana knightiana; assembly: GCA_005239525.1. Taxonomy (NCBI): domain Eukaryota; kingdom Viridiplantae; phylum Streptophyta; class Magnoliopsida; order Solanales; family Solanaceae; genus Nicotiana; species Nicotiana knightiana. The sequence continues at coordinate 15,964 of ML375427.1, read as the reverse complement.
AGGGTTTTCACTTTTATAACAATTAATCTCTTGGCACGTGCTTTTCACGTGAATGCATGTCTTGTAATAATGATATTATAAAATATTATTACATGAAAGAATAAATTAAGAGTTTGTATGAATGATCTACACATTTCGTCATATGGTGAGTTACTTTTCGATATCAAATAATTTTTTAGCACCAACCATAAAAATCACATTTGATTTATGGTTATATTTATAAAATACTTGTTTGATTCTATAAAAGAGAGAAATATATATATATATATATATATATATATATACACAAACTCTGTGGGGTAGCTCAACTGGTAAAGGCCTGAGGATAAAGTCCTTCTGGTCGTCAGTTCGAGCCCCGCAGGGCCACTGGAGGCATTACAAAACGGTCATTTAAAGTTAAAATATTTTATAAACATTGATATCATTTTCGTGATTGAGTTCCTGAGATTTATAAACTTAGAAATGATAATCATCAAAAGATATGATTGGATGATTAAATTAACCAAATAAATGCATAAGAATTGTTAGTTTTCGCCATATCAATATTGAATAGGGAAAAAGAGCAAGAGATTAGTTGAAATACAAAGGATTCTTTTAAGGATGGCAAAAGAAAAAGAAAATCAAATGTGATAACAAGTTCGTTGGTTCTGAAACCAAACACCACAAAATATAGTTTTGGAATATAATAAATCCTTGTTTGAAATGTGGAACCAAAATTAACTTAATAGCACTATAATTGAAATAGAACAGAATATGGAAAAAAGAGCAAAGGAAATTAATTGAAATAAAAATGATGACAACACGAAAAAAGAACAAATCTTATACCAATTTTGTTGGTTTTGAAACAAAACACCGAAAATATAGTCTCGGAATTGATCTTTATTTGAAACATGAAACCGAAAGAAAATAATTTATTACACGCATAAAACTTAAGAAAACTTAATAGCACTATAAAATCAACATTAGTAGATAGTCAAGAATAAGATATAAGATAAGACTATGTATTTATTATGAAAGATACCATATAAATTTGGGGCTTTTGCATCCGTACCCGTTTTTTGGGTCACGTTTTAACTTATACCCGCTTTGTAAAAAAAAATTGCAAGTGTACCCGCTTTTTCGCATAACTTCAGTATACGGGTGAAGTAGCAAAGGCAAACGCGCAAAACTTCAGCATTCTAGTAGACAGGCCTGAAGTAGCTTGCGAACTTCAGCTCTAGAGCTGAAGTTTTTGTCTTTGTAACTGGGGAACTTCAGCTCTAGTAACTGGGAAACTTCAGCTCTAGAGCTGAAGCTTTTGTCTTTGTAACTGGGCAACTTCAGCTCTAGAGCTGAAGTTCTTGTCTTTATAACTGGTGAACTTCAGAGCTGAAGTTCTTGTCTATAACTGGTGAACTTCAGCAGTAGAGCTGAAGTTTTTGTCTTTATAACTGGGGAACTTCAACTCTAGAGCTGAAGTTTTTAACTGGAAAACTTTTGTCTTTGTAAATGGGAACTTCAGCCCCGTATGCTGAAGTTTTGTCTTTGTAACTGGCGAACTTCAGCTTAACTGGTCAACTTCAGCTCAGCGAGGAAAAGGAGGCTGAAGCTATTTAATAAATAGGTACAAGTTAAATATCTTAAAAAAAAAAGTATAGATTAAATGGGGGCGACCAAATAGAGTACCCCGCGTAATTTTTACTATAAATTTCTATCAAAGTATCTATATAGGAGCAGTTTACTAAAATCTACCTTAAATCATCCTTGCCATTTTTTCAAGCATATTACTTCTTTGCTTGTGCTATTTGTGGAATCGTATATTCCTTCCTACATTCGAAGTGATATAGCTCTTTCACTATTCAGAAAAAGTGATTCACGAAAGTCAGAGCAAAATTACCTGGAAAATTAAGCACAATAACATTTCAGTATGTTTGAATTTTTCCAGAGTACAAAGGTCAAAATAGCTTATTTTTGGTATAACGTCGTACATAGAGTCTTATTGACTCACTAAATAGTAGAAAGTTCATTCTTTTCTAGAGAGGGGAGTAGAGTTCGTTCCTTCCAATAATGAACTGATTTTGATTTTTTTGTTTTTTTTGGGTCAATAAAGTGAAACTTATATTAATTTAAACAGTAATATTACAAGGAGCTCGTTGCAATACATTATAAAACGAGTAATCTAAAAGGTGATCATTGGAGTGATCACTTTCAAAAAGGTGATTTGGTTGATATCCATGCTCTTGATTCACAAAATATGTGTATGGTTCATGTGCATGCTGCCTGCAGGACAAGTTGTTCTGGCCAGATAGCTTCACAAGTCGTGGGTAGCAACTCCCTGTTGATCGGCCAAAAATTGTGGTAGCAAAAAAGCTGAGGGCTGGATGACGACTGTTGTTTGGTCATGCAAATTTGAAGTGGCGCCAGTCTGAGCGAGGGTATGTGCAATGAAATTTTGCTCCCTGTATGTGTGGATAATAGGAGGATTACCCAGCTGACGGAGTAAGTACGTGCATTCCATTAACATGGATGAGTAATGTAAATTGTAATTTTTAAGCATCGAGATTACCTCTGTAGAATCCACGTTCACTTCTAATCGTACGAATTGATGACGCCAAGCTAATTGCAACCCCTGTAATAATGCATGTAATTCCATAGAAGTGGAGCTGCCTGTAGGTCTTGTGCCCATGAAGCCTAGTAAGCAGTGTCTCATGATATTTCAGAATACGCCTCCTATCCCATTGGTAGTTGGATTGGCTTTGACGGTGCCGTCAGTGTTTAATTTAATCATACCTATGGGAAGGGGGTGCCATTTGACATACATGTGTGGGAGTGCTGGTGCTGGTGCTTGTGATTTCTGTTGGATAAGGTAGTGATATTTCACTGCTTCTGATAGCATATTCTGTGTTGAGGGAGGTGGTGGTGAGTGTCGTTTAAAGAGGTAGTGATTTTGAAGTTTCCAAATATGCCATACTATGTGTGGAATCAATATATGTGTTGGCAAGCGGAATGGTAGATTGGGAGAACTAGTGATTAATTGGTGGATGATTTGGATATGTGGTGAAAAGAGGAGATCACAAGCATGTAAGGTATGTACAAGCCCTAATTGGGACCATATAGTGGATGTCTTAAGGCATTGGAAGAGGAGATGTGTAATTGTTTCGTCACTTTGAAGACAAAGGTTGCATGTATTGGATTGGGTGACATGGATATGGTGAAGGTAAGTAGCTGGCTAATCTTTGTTGTGATATTAGCCAGAGAAAATATAGCATTTTTGGTGGTACGTGTAGTTTCCAAAGCCAATTGTGTGGGTAGGTTGTTGTGTGGTTTCCTAGTGTGTGATATAACGATTTCACGGAGAATTGACCATTAGGACTCAGACCCCAAATGAGCTGGTCAAAAGAGTGAGGGTTAGTTAGGGTTGGTATATGGGTTTGGTTTATCAATGAACAAATGGGTTCTGGGATGATAAATGGTAGTGAAGTGAGGTCAATTTGATTGTTGAGGATGTGGTGGTTGACTGTGGCAGTTATTTCATGAGCGGGTAGTGATCCTTCTATAATATTACGAAGGATAATATTAGGTCCAAGACATGGCTCGTTCCAGAAATGTATGTGTGTTCCTTTAGCAATGTGCCATACTATGCTACTTTTGCAAAATTTCCAACCTAGTTGTATGGCTTTCCAGATAAGGGAGGTGTTATGATTGTGGGTGATGTTGGTGTATTTAGCTAGTAATAGGGATTCCCACAGGGTGTTGGGACATTTAAATAGACGCCAAGCTAAATTTCCTAGAAGTGCGTTATTTTTAGTAGTTAAATTTTGAATACCTAGTCCACCTTGATGCTTAGGTTTTTGGACTACAGACCATTTAATTAAGTGTATTCTCTTTTTGTGCTGAGTAGTGCCCCAAAGAAAATTTCTTTGGTAGCGGTTCATTTTGGTGTACTTGGGCAGGTATTTTGATAAGTTGCATAACATGATTTGGAAGGGTGTTTAGGGTTGATTTTATAAGGGTAGCACGTCCTGCCATCGAAAGCATGTTGGTTTTCCCTCCTGACAATTTGGATTTAAAGTTGTCTAAGATGTATTGAAAATCTTGGGATAATATTTTATGAACAAACAAGGGGTAGCCAAGATATTTGCCAAAAAGGACACCCTCCCTCATATTAAAGGAACTTAGGATGAAGGATTTGTCCATTGGTGTGACATTGCGGGAGAAGTAAAATTTTGAGTTAGTGAAGTTAATACTTTGACCCGATTTGTGAGTAAATTGGGTAAGGGTATCAATTATAGTATGGACACTAGAAGGGGTTATTTTGGGGGTAATATCATCTGCAAAAAGGAGATGGGAGGTTTGGGGTCCGTTAGTTGAGAGTTTGATGGCTTTCCATTGTTGATAATCCACTAGCTGGTGAATTTGACGTGAGAGTCTATCCATGCATAGTATAAAAAGGTAAGGTGATAGAGGGTCTCCTTGTCTGATTCCCTTCGAGGGGGAGAAGAATGGGGAGGGGTGACCATTGATCAGGATTGAGATAGAGGAAGTGGTAATACAAGACATTATTAGGGAGATGATGTTGTTAGGGAAATTAAAGAGGTGTAATGTTTCTTTAATGAAGGCTCATTCCATTTTATCAAAGGATTTTTCGAGGTCGAGTTTAATTAAAAATTTTCTAAGTGGCCTTTCTTCTTGCGGAAGTAGTTTAAAATTTCTTGAACGATTATCGCATTGCCCGAGGCTCTACGCCCTTTTAAGAAAGCAGACTGCTTAGGGCTAATTATTTTTGTTACGAAAGGTTTAATACGGTGTACGACTATTTTTGTGATGATTTTGTAAATAGTATTGCAAAGTCCTATGGGGCGATATTGAGTGATGAGTGAAGGGTGTTTGACCTTAGGAATGAGGAATAAGTATGTTTTGTTAATTTGAGTAGGTATTTGTCAAGTACTAAAAATCTCATTGCAAAAGGAGATTACTGATAGAGCCAGTTGATGCCAGTAGGTGTGATAGAAAAGGGGATGTAGGCCGTCTGGCCCTGGTGATTTAAGGGGTTGGAAAGAGCGTATGGCATGATGTATTTCCTGGGGGGTTAATGGGCGTGTTAAGGTGGTATGGTCCCGGGCAATTAGTGTATGAAAGTCGGGGTTGGGTTGATTAATGTTAGAGAGAGCATGGGATGTGGTGAATAAGGAGTTGTAATAATTAAGGATCAAGGTATTGACTAGAGGTTGTTCCGTAATCCAATTTCCTCCTAGAATCTTTAAGAGTTGTGATCATATTCCTCCTTCGTCGTTGGATAGTGGTGCTATGGAAATTTTTTGTATTGGCGTCACCTTGTTGAAGCCAATTGATTCTTGACTTTAATCTCCATTAATCATCCTCCGGTCTAAGCAAGTGATTAAATTCTTCTATGAGGTCGTGTTCTAGGGTTTGAAGGAAATGACTAGTGGGGTAACTAGGGGATGATTGAAGGCCATTGAGTCGAGATAATAGGTTTTTCTGCTTTTTAAATATTACCAAAGGTGTGTTGATTCCAGTTTTAGACATCTTCAGTAAAATCGTTAATTTCTTGTAGCAAATGTTTGTGAGGAGTCCAGTGGGTGGTAATAAGAGAAGGGAAAGACGGGTGGGATGACCAAATGGTTTCAAAGCGAAATAATATTTTGCAAGGAAAGGAGTGTTTCAATTTTTGGAGTAACGGATAGTGGTCCGAATGGGTTCGTGGGAAGTGTTGTACATTGGCATTTGGAAAGAAAGTGAGCCACTCATAATTACAAACAAATCTATCTAAATGCTCTAAAATCCTGTTAGCGAGACATCGTTTGTTTGTCCATGTATACCTACTTCCTCTAAAGCCTAAGTCGAGTAAATTGCAGTAATTAAGACATTGTAGGAATTGGTCACATCGTGAATTATTAATAGGGTTACCCCCATATTTTTCATTTGCACGAGTTATTTCATTAAAATTGCCCCCGAATAGCCATGGCATATGGATATTATCATGCATGCTCATTAAATTTTTCCATAACGAGGTACGCGCATGCAAGTCATTTTTGGCATATATAACGGAGAATAACCAAGTAGTAGGATTTGGAGGTACCTGTACAATAGAGTGGATAGCTTCCGAGGTGACTTTGATTTGATCAAGCTGGAGTAGGTCGTTTTTCCATAACAATGCGATACCACCTGAGCGACCTTGTGCTGGGGCTTGCGCCATGTTTGTAAAACCAAACTCCTCCTTCAAGTGAGCATGGCAGTGGAGATGAGTTTCCAGTAGAGCCACGAGGGCAGACTTGTGATAATTGAGTAGCGAGCAAAAATTTATCTTGAAGTCTTGGGACTGAGCTCCACGACAATTCCATATGATAAACTGCATTTGATTATTTTGGGGGTGAGGGTGGTGGAGTCTGTGCTGGCTCCACTTGTGGCACTGTTGTTCTCATTAATTAGGGGATCAAGACTAGCCCGTATTTTCCTACCTATGGGTTGTTTGTTGGACGAAGATTGAGGGAGCTGCTTTGGAGTTCCGGTGGGCACATGATGATTACCTTTCTTGCATATTGTTCTTTGAGGTCGTAGTATTTGTTGTTGTTGAGGAAGCATAGGGTTGGCTGGGTTTCCCGTAAGTCTGCCATTGTGGCTGCTACTTCGAGTTACTCTATTTCGTCGAGGGTGTTGGGATTGGCTAGTGGTGGGTGCACTAGAGTTGGTTGATAAGGTGTCGTTTGTGCATGTAATGGAGATGGGATGTGGATGGTTGATCTTGGTTGTATCCATGGTACTAGAGAGTGAGGTGGGAGTTGTGGTTGATAGAATGGGAGCTCCAAGGGAGAGGTTTGATTGTAGTATAGATGAGGAAGTGGGGTGTGAGTCTGGAAGTGTTGCATGGACGAGGGAGGGTGCATGGCCCAGAGGTATTGGTTATAGAGTTCCACCCTATCATCATGCCTTTCATTACTATCTGAGCAATGTCGGCAGGGTTTTGGATCATAAGTATCATATCCTGACCGTCCACCTCCATCGTGAAGGTGAGTGCATGTTCATGTAGGCTCATTTCTAGCCATGATTGAGGGTAAGCTTGTGTGGGGGGTTGAGTGATGTAGAGGGGTGGCAAGTGACGAGGGGGACTGTTCCAAGGGTGGTTGAGGTTGTGATTCATGGTTATGGGATGGTTGAGGAGGGGGGTGTTGGAGTATGAGAGTGTTCTCCGATGTTGGCAATTTAAAGGTAGGCGATTCATTTGAGTGTTGGTTAGTTATGTGAGGTAGGTTACGTGCAGTAGGAGGGGAATTATTTGGTGTGGGAATTAATGGTGCATTGGCAGGATTAGGATTTATTTGAGTGGTCAGTTGGTGCGGTTGATTAGATGGTGTAATTAATGGTGGTTTGCTGGAAGGGGTAATGTCACATGTGGGTGTTGCATGTGGCGTGGGAGTTGGATGTTGGGTTGAGTGAAGAGTATGATATTTAGGAGTAGGCTGTTGGATTTGCTGTGGGCTTAGGGTGGAAGAAATGTTAGGGTCATCATGAGTTTGGGTAGTGGATTGTATACATTTGGATGTGGGGGGGAGGGTGAGATGTGACGGAGAAAGAAAGGTGGCATCCATGTCAGTAGGTGTAGCCATGTGGCTTGAGGTGAAGGGTGTGTGGGTTGAAATGGTAGATGGAATGGATGCTTGGTGGCCTGTGTGGCGAGTAGGCGTGTCCATGCCCATTTGGATTGGGCTTTGGATGGCATGGTCTGTTTTGGGAAGGGTTGTGGTGGGCTTGGAAGTGGGTGACATTGGGCTTGTTTGAATTGTCACTGGGTCCATCATCGTAGTATCCGTAGTTTCTTTAATTAGGAGTAATGTGTTGTTATTAAAAAATTTGGGGGGAGGGGTATGCAAGTCTTTTCCTTTGGTGGAGGTAGTAGGGACTGCGAGTGGTTCGTTAGAGTGCTTACCTGTAGAGTCCATGTGGTCGTTTACCAGTGGTCTAGCCGCCGTGATATTGATAAGGGAGTGGATAAGTTCCAATGAAGAGCTGGGGAGTTGTGAGTGAGGGCCTTTCCCGTGTGACGGATTTTTGTTTTTTGATCGTGTGGGGAAGGTGACTGTTTTCCATTCATTAGTAGTCGATGTAGTGGGGTCTGAAGGATTTTATGTAGGAATTGTGTTGATGAGGGGTGCGGACAATGTTGTATTTTGAGGATTTGTTGAGAAGGATGGGGTGGTGTAGGCAGTAAAGGAAGATGTTTGGGTGCATAGGTTTTTGTTGTGGCCTAAACGTCCACATAATGTGCATTAACATGGTGAGACCTTCATAAAGTATTTGTTGATGATGGCTGCCGATAAATATGTGAGTTTTTACTGGACATTCTAGAGGAACTTCGATGCATATACGTGCATATCTACCTCTAATGATTGTCGATGTGCACGTATCTATTTTGAGGAGTGTCCCAAGTTTTGAGCCAACCCGGTGTAATATCTCAAAATCATAGAATTCAATAGGCAGCTCGGGAAGACGAATCCATATGGCTGAGTACGTAAGTTGTGCATTGGAGGCTATGAATTTAGTTTCCCACTTATGTATGGATAGAAAATGGTTAAAAATGAACCAGGGTCCTCCATGTAGTTCTTTGTTCATGTTTTCGTCTTTTTGGAATTTAATAAGAAAGAAATCGCAACCTAGATCTATGAGGGGTATTTCTTCAGTGGGCTACCATAAGGAGCGAAGTTTAGTTTTGAGAGTTTGGAGGCCAACTTTGCGTCCAAATACTTTAACGATGACTGATGATTTCCAAGGGGAGTAGAGGCGGGATTTTTCCTTGGAGGATAGCGGTATAAAGGATTCCATTTATTGGTCGTTTGTTGTTTCGTCTGAGATATAGATGTATGTGGTGTCGTGTGACTAGTATTGGGTAATTGCAACAGTTGGTTGTGGGAGAGAAGGGTGGTCTTGAAAGAAGGTTTCGTGGACTGTGTGTTAGATGGTGGGGAGTCAATATGCATGGTGCTCAAATCTAGTGGTTCAGGTAGAGAATTGGTGGTGATTTGGTCCATGTTGAAGGAGGATTGGTTGTAGAGAATGATAGGTATAATTGGTGTTGTTTAGAGAGAAGGGAGACTATGTCTCTCTAACCCTGACTTTGAGTTTCTTAAAAACGTAACGTTGAGGTTTTCTTAATGCAGATCAATGTTAAAGTGTGGCTTTCTTTACAATTCATTGGCTGACATGAACTTGTATATTAGAATGTGACTTTTCATTACAAGCCACGAATAACTAATTTTAGAACTCAAACGGTTAGGTGCAACATTGGAGGGTCACAACCTTTTTGGAAAGACAAATCAAATTTAAATATTATTATTTATTAAAATAATAGTACTTATTTAGAAGTAAAATATTTTAGGTTATTTAGAAGGACATTTTGGTAATTCAACTTTTAACTTTTGGGGTTCTCACTTTTATAATAGTAATTATATATATATATATATATATATATATATATATATGTGTGTGTGTGTGTGTGTGTGTTTGTCGACATTCTGGACATGTTAGTCTTGTTGTTTGATTTGAGGAAAATGAAAAGAATAAGGGGAGGTGCTGTCCAAAATTACATAGACGATCTAGTCGCTCATTTGTGTTGAGTTCTAGCTTCCGTAAGCTTAAAAATGGTCCCATATTGTTTGTTGTAGATTGAAGTACTAACGGGCTGAACCGACTTCGTGTGGTTAAGTAAACGACAAAGGTATGTTAAGACTATCTCTTTTTTCCTTTGGCATGATTCAGATGATACAAATGAAACGAGCAAATACGCAACTTTCATAAATGACTCTATTCATAGAAGTACTAGGGGTGCCTATATTCTTGATTCCCCATGTGTCATATTATTATATCGTCTGTTCATGGGTCTTTAAATATACGTAAGTCGATGAAGTTTATCCAAAGGCATATTGATCTTATGACATTCCGAGAGATATTATTGACTTACTTCCTTATGCATTATATTCATTCATACATGTAGATTTACCTATGACCAATGGCGTTATTTACACGTACATTATATGTATATAGGGTATGGGGATAGGTTACGGCGTTATATACACGCCACCACCTGATCAATTGGTATAGGTTGAAGATTTCGCTCACTGAGGCCGAGATGATACGATGGGATGCTCTCAGAGGATTTATGATGTTATGTATGCATATACCTATGCATGATATCATATTTATATGCATATGCATGACATTATAAAGGTTTCATGATTCACAGGGCTATTTAGACTTACAGGTTGAGTTCTTTACTCCATGTTTCTTTCGTGTCTTTTATATACTACTTTTCATACCTTACATATTCAGTACTTTATTCGTACTGACGTTCCCTTTACCTAGAGACGCTGCGTTTCATGCCCGCTAGACAGGTTGGTAGCCCTCTTAGTAGGCTATCAGTTCACCGAAAGGTGTTATGGACTCCACTTGCTCCAGAGTTGCCTATTTGGTCAGTATGCTTTGGACATGTATTGATTGGTATAGTCAGGCCTCGTCCTGAGCTTTATGATGCTTATGTACTCTTGGAGGCTTGTAGATAGATGTCATGTATATGGATGATTATATGGCCTTGTCGGCCTATGTTATGAGTGTCAAATGATTATGTCGACCTTATAGGCCCGTATAACACATGTATAAGTTTCTATATTATGTTGAGTCGTCTTATGTCTAGTATTCCCTTATATTTTATTCTAGTTATCTCATGACGACCTTTCTGGTCCATTTACCCATGATAGTGTAATAAGAAAGATATGTTACGTTGGTACTCGATTGAGTAAGGTCCCAGCAGGTGCCCATCGGGCCCTCCGATTTAGGTTGTGACAGGACGTTACATACTTATGGTTCAAAATTTCAAGATTTTTTCCCAACGGAAAGGATTGAATTATAAGTAGTTTTTAGTTATTATTAAGTGGAAGTTTGATTTAATTTGTTAGAAGCGGTTTGTAAATCTTTAGATGTACACAATTTCTTTTGTATAGTAACTTAAGAAAGATCACAAGAATAAAAATTTTCCAAGACATCTAATTTTGGCTATGTGGAATATTGAGAAACTAGTTGCTGGTGGGACTACTAATGGTCTTCTTCCAAATATCAGCCTAAGTGAACTGGGCATTCGGACATAAGATTTGTAAAATTTCAAACAAAAGTGAAATCTTTTCAAGTACAACAACAACATTCTAGTAAAATTCTACTAGCAGGGTCTAGGGAGGGTAGAGTATACGTAAACCTTACCCCTACCCCAGAGGGGATAGATAGGTTGTTTCCGGGAGACTCTCGGTTTAGATACAATAGATTTGTGACAACAAAACCCAAAAAATAATATTAGTAACGTGAGAGACAACAAATGAATGGAAAAACAATAACAGAAATATTATGCAAAAGTGTGAAACACAAACTAAATCACTAGCAGTGCTAGACAAAACACTATCATACTCGCCGGTACAAAGAGTAAAACCGCTCGACTACCCTTTAACCTACAACCCTAATGCTCGACCTCCACACCTTCCTATCAAGAGCCATGTCCTGGGAAATCTAGAGCCGCGCCATGTCCTGTCTGATCACCTCGCCCCAATACTTCTTAGGCTACCATCTACCTCTTTTCGTACCTGCCAAAGCCAATAACTCACACCTCCTCAACGGGGCATCTAGCCTTCTCCTCTGCATGTGTCCGAACCATCTAAGATGCGCTTCCCGCATCTTGTCATCCACCGGAGCCACGCCCACTCTCTCCCGAATATCTTCATTCTTAATCTTATCCATCTTAGTGTGCTCGCTCATCCATTTGAACATCCTCATTTATGCTATTTTTATCTTCTGGATATGTGAATTCTTAACTGGCGAACACTCAACCCCATACAACATGGCAGTCTAACCACCGGTCTATAGAACTTACCTTTGAGTTTTGGTGGCACATTTATGTCACACAGTACTCCAGACGCTAACCTCCATTTTATCCACCCTACCCCAATACAGTGTGTAACATCCCCGTCGATCTCCCTATCTCCTTGGATAATTGACCCTAAGTACTTAAAACTTTCTCTCTTGAGGATGACCTGAGAGTCAAGCCTGACTTCCACATCCGCTTCCCTCGTCACGTCGTTGAACTTACATTCTACATATTCCATTTTAGTCCTACTCAACTTGAAACCTTTATACTCTAAGGCCTGCCTCCATACCTCCAGTCTCCCATTAACATTGCCTCGCGTCTCATCAATCAGAATTATATCATCAGCGAACAACATACATCATGGCAACTCTCCTTGGATATGGTGCGTATATGCGTCCATCACCATGGAAAATAAGAACGGGCTGAGTGCAGATCCTTGGTGTAACCCCATAACCACCGGAAAAGGCTCTGAATCACCTCCCACTGTCCTAACCCGAGTCATAGCTCCATCGTACATATCCTTTATCGCCCTAATGTAAGCCACCAACACACCTTTCACCTCCAGACACCTGCAAAGGACGTCCCTGGGGAATGTAGAGTTATGTTTTTTCAAGTGAATATGATAACTGAAAATTAGAGTTATGTTTGGACATGGATATTTATCACGCTCAACTATGTCTAATAAAAGACTAAGCGGGTGTTGCAATTATAATCCGGGGTATTATGCCCAGAGTCGATCCCACAGGGAATTTACATATCAATTAATTCGTCAGAATACGCAACTTTTACTCAATCAATTCTCTCAAGACTTTTTAATATAACTTGGTGATGTTTTACTAATTCTACTGACAATAATAATAAACTAGCAATTACTAACAATGTGTTGTAAATAATGATAATAAAGGTCTAAGGTTTGGTTTCCCCCGTTGGTGAATTCTTTCTCGGATATTTCTTATAGTTTAATTAATCGTCTCTATCAATCATGAACACTCTATCTACCATAAATCTCTCTCAAGTAATTATGATAATTTACTAGATGCACTCTCTCAAGTTACGCTAGCTAGATTGCAATACAGTTCACTTTAGATTGCACCCGAGGTATCGTTATCTCTAATCCAACCTCTAAACCCTCGGTTATGACTTTCGTCTATACTCTGGGAGTGGTGTTGTTCAAACAATTACCTAAATATGCACTCTCTCTCAAGTAGATACATAATAATTAGGAACAACTAATTGAGGGCCCTTCAATCAACTACAACAAGAACGTAGTTGAACAAATACAGATTAATCAACCAAAATATATTAATATCACAACAAATTCATCCCCAGCGGGTTCTACCAAAACCCTAGATTAAATAAGTTAGCTAGACATGTTCATAAGAATCAAACTCAAAATAAAATGCATAATTGAATTACAAAGTAATGAATAAAAGATGTAGAAATCTATGTTTTGTCACTTCAATGGTTTCTTCTCTTCAAATCCTTCGTATGCTTTCCAATCCTCGTTAAGTTGTCTTTTAGGAGTCTATTTATATGTTTAGGACAAAATCTAAATGTGTAGGAGACTTCTATTCCAACCGGGAAATACTTAAACTTGTCAAAACTCAAAATTGACCGAAACAGGGGCCTGGCGTTATGAGGCTAACGCCTAGCTAACGCCAGGCTAGGGCTGGCGTTTGGACCCTAACGCCTGGCTAACGCCAGGCATGGCCAGGCGTTTGGGCTCTGGCGCCCAGCTATAGCCCAGTGCACTCCTCCTCGCCTCTTGAGCGTATTTTCAATGTATTTGCATCCATTTAGCTTGGTTTCCATCTCCAATTCACCTACACATGAAATACACTCTATTATGCATATAAAAAGTATATTTTTATCATTAACGCACATAAAATGTAGGGCATATAACATGTTAAACCAAGAATTCTAGCCTCGCATCAGATATAATTTTGAATTTTTTTAAAATTTTTGTGAGTATCTGAGTGAAAAATTTGAAAAACAACTCTTTCGATTTTTTTCAAATTTTCAAAATTCATATTCGATAAAAAAATTAAAAATTTTATGGCCGAACACTTATTTCGAGAAAAAGTAAAATTTTCGAAAAAAGTAAAAAAAAAAAGTTCATGGCCAAATAAGTTCTAATTTTTTTGCCTAAGAACACTTCATGCTAGTAATCAAAAAGTTAAATTATATTCATTTTTATAAAATTATATCTTCTCAATATACAACTATATTATTTTAATTTTTTAATTTTTATGATAATTAGCAATTATAAGATGAGTTTTAAGAAATTTTAATTTTAATTTTACCTTTTTATTTTTAAATACTCCTTAAATCATTCTTAATTAAATAGAATTAAAATTATCCAAACGAATGAATAAGCATATGACTATAATTAACCCCAAATATATGTTGTTTATGAGCATTTTTCTTCTCATAGAAAAGAGAGACTAAACTTTACGGCTATTTTTAGTCTCTTCTCACCAAGTCTTTAGGAATGAAAACCACAGCTACAAGATAGATTAAGTTCAGGTTATTTTTACACTCCTACTGCAGTCCATNCAATAAAACCAGGTCTTTAGGAAAGAAAACCACAGCTACAAGATAGACTAAGTTCAGGTTGTTTTTACACTCCTACTGCAGTCCATTTTGTTTCTGTTTTTTCAGAGGTGAAAAATTATGTCTAAGTGTGTGTAACAATTTTTGGTAAAATCTATGCAGAGAACTTTCTCAAAAGCTATGTGTATTTCCAGATCTTTCAGTAGTCAAAAGAGTTGTATTTTTCAATAGTCCAAAAAAAAAGTCCTCCTAGTCTAAAGGGAAGGGGGTCTATTTATAGAATATTTGGGAATGGGATATCCTATGGTATATTCCCATTTTAAGAGCTGAAATAGTACACAGGGCAGCTGTCACCCTTATCCTTTTGGGACAGCTGCCCCTTTCTACCCTTAAAAATCTGATTTCTTAACCTCCAATACCTAATATGCCCCTTGAAGTCTCTGAAATTACCATTAGGTAACCAGGGTTAGACTTGCTTGGGTTATTGTTTAACTATAGTTAACTAACACTAGTTAGGTCCCTTTGGGTGACAACTAGTTGTTCTTAACTAAGGTTGAGTTAATTAATTAAAGGTTAGTTGATTAAATGCCTAGAGTTGGCTTTCATACTACTTACTATGTTTAAGTCATTTAATCAACAGTTTAATTAAACTTAATGGAGGTTAGTCAACTCAGTTCTCTTAACTTAGGTTAAATGAATCTGTTTTAGTCCATTAACCTCAAACTAATTGTTTTAAACAGATTTTATTTTTAGTTAAATACTTAAGAAGCTACCTAAGTTAATTTCTAGATTGAAGAAGTTGGAATCATTTAAATGTGAGACTAAGTGAATCAATTATTCTGAAGCTTAGTTAACTCAAATGCACAATTGAACCTAACTAGTTGTCTTAGATCAATTAAAAGAAATAATTAAGTTGTTAGACCTAACTAATTAGGGTGCTTAATCCCTACTGATTTAAAACTGGTTTAAGAAGTTGATTAGGTGTTGGCTAATTATTAAGCCTTGGTTAAATGATTTGTTCTAGTTAATTAGTCCTAAACTAATTACCTTAGGCAGATCTTAAGACTTAATTAGTCTCTTAAAGACTAGGTTAATCTNTTATTGTTAACTAAGTTAGTTTTGATAAGTCTAGGTTAAACCCTGACCAAACACTGTTTTAGAACTGAGTTTTTTAGCCTAATTGGTTGATTAGTTTCAGGTTAATTAATTACTTTAGATTAATTAGGTTGAACTGCTTAGACTTAGTCAATTGTATTATTACTTAGTTCAAATGTACACTTAATTAATCGCACATAAGTGTCTCTTCATTACCTAATTAAACTATTACTTGATTGATTAAAATCGATTTAAACTAAAGTCAAAACCAAAAGAAAGTAAGTAAAAAAATAAAACAGAAAGTATAATTAGTATAGGCCTCCCTATTCAACAAACAAAACTAACAATTCAATTAACACAAACATCATGTTACTTAAACAGAAAGGTTCATGAACTCCTAAACCAGATTAGTAAACAATC
>ML375423.1:0-32406 GCA_005239525.1 Nicotiana knightiana | reverse complement strand
CAAATCTGGTCCTTCCCCCTCATCCTCATCATCACCATCTTCACGAGGAAAGGGTGTCTCATCGGCATTATTGTCGTAATCACTATTATGTTCCACACTCTGTGCATTAGCCAGATCCCGATGTAATACGTCATTTTCGGGCAATTGAGTGAGTACGGGTGGTTCAACTTGCTCGTTTGCACTACACAACTAAAAAAAATATAAGCTACTGAATTTAATAAATACTTTTCATATAGCTATATAACTTGACTTACAAGTCGTAATGTGATGAAATTCCATGATGGACGTTTTCAATTGGGTGATGACTACCGGATGGGCCACTTGTAAAATTCATATCCGGCCGGTACCCCCTATTCAATATATAAGCGTTAATACAAATCCAATACACTAAAAATATACATAATTAACAGAAAACATAGCATAAATTTACCACTCGTCTTGTGAATGTTGGAAAGAAGGATAGAAATTATTTTCTCCCTCCTCATTCCCCGGCGGTGATAAGTTTAAATCAAAGAAAAGTCTTTCATCCGGAACCTGTCAGGCAAAAACTGCTCCAGAATAACCACCCGATGACCTGGGGTATCTCTACTACGCACAACCTCGTTTTTTGGAACGTCTAAACCTTCACGTACATCTCCAACATTGTGATTAAAAGAATTCCCGACATTCATCCGGAGTCCTTAGAAAATCACTCAAAGTTTCATTATCGTCGATGTTAAACTCCGAGTAAAAAGCAACCCCTTGCGGAGTGACGGAATACGGATATCGTCCGGTTACTTTAAGTAACACTGAACGTTTGCTCACACCCATTTTTTTGCATAACAACGATATCAATTTATCGTACTCCATGGTTAGTGAAAATTTAACATGACACTGAGCAGGTAAATTGTAGCCCACAGAGTTATTCTCCATCACAACCTCATCCCCCCAATATAATGAAACTCGTATTCTACGCTTTTCGGACATAATGAAAAGATGCTTGAGAGNTTTTTTTTTTTTAATTGTATAGCGCCAATGTAGTAAGCACTATACGCTTTTTGAATTATTGGTGGGCCCAGGAAGCAGGTATAACGCCACAGTACACGGCGCTATACAGAAAAATAGGTATAACGCCGGATACTATGGCGCTATACAATTAACCTGTGTCTGACAGATTCAGAAGGTATAACGCCATAGTATATGGCGCTATACACTAACGGCACAGTTACCGTTAGTGTATATCGCCATATACTATGGCGTTATACATAGATCCGTTCTATATTTTTTTTTGGACTTATTTTAGTTCTATTTGTGCAAATATAACCTACTTGAGTTCCGCACCCCCAGATTAGCTCTTTATTCTATCTTCTGAAAGGTCGTCAGGAGCACATGGTGCTGACACACATTTCTATGACCTACATATCTAGAATAGACGTGCAGTGACACACATCAGCAAAGACAAAGTGTGTCTTGTCATTTTGGATATTCTTCTGCTTGGGGTATGTGTATCATGTGTATGTGTATGTGACTCCGTGTGACCTATTAGTCACGAGTTTGAGCCGTGAAATCAGCCGCTGATGCTTGCATAAGGGTAGACTGCCTACATTACACCCCTTGGGCTGCGGCCCTTGCCCGGACCCTGCATGAACGCTGGATACTTTGTGGACTGGGCTGTCCTTTAGTAAGAGAAGCCTACTTGGGGAAGAGAAGGGGGCCCTAACTAACAAATTATTAACAGAAAATGTGTGCACTTCAAGGACACCTTAGGATGTATATAACACTTAACGACTTATTCCAGCAAAGAAAATGCTTCAACTGCCAACAAACCAGATTAATAGCTGCAAATATATGCTAACAATTTTCAGCTTTAACCGTTTCATTCTTAGTAGCTAACTGATTAAGACCTATCTTGTTGTTTCAATAACACTATATTTGGTAGAGGCAGCTGGATCAGGTTAGAAACTTCTTACCCTTAATATTCTAAACAACACACCCCACCTCCCCCTCCCCTCGCGCTAAGGAACTGAAATTCGCACTTACGTTCAAGAGAGAGATTTGGACATCCTTATGAATTCCCTTCACCAGAATCTTTCTCTGATCGAAAATATTCCACATAATTTCTAATCTTGGTAGATTCGTTTTCAGCTCTTTGAATTTCATTTTGGCTTTAAATGTGTTAAAACCTGAGATCCACTTGATGCTCAAGGATTTTTGTTTATGGAACTTACTGCTTTGCTCATTGGCTGTTCATTAAAGTTTTACAATATAATGTGCATAGTTTTTTTAGTAGCTTTTGACTAACACTTTAGCACATGGAAGCGATGTTGTTTGCTTTCGTCCACTGTCTTATAGATGCATTTTTGTGTATGCAAATGCAGGCACTTCAAATGGGATGGCAAAATCTCTTCTAGACTCTGTCGGTGAATCTTGTACTGCATTTAACGCAACTCTTGCTATTATTAGAGGTAAATTATTGCTATCCTTTTAAACTAAAATGGTGATTTCAATTGCATTTCTTTTTCTGTTGAACCAAGGAAGCTATTTAATTCTCTATGCATGTTTGATCGATGGCAGGGCGCACAAGATCACTAGATGTAGCTACAGTTTCACAGGGGCAGAAAAGGTTTTTCAGTGTGTTAATGCTTGCCTGGGGTATGTATATTTGACATTGGCTCTTCTGGCTTTGACACTGTTTTCTTTCATATCGCTTAAGTTCTTTGCAAATTGATATATGATTAAACTATCTGACAGGACTCTTTGTTTTTCAGGTCTTGTAGCTGATATAGATATAGAGTCTGAGAAGTATAGATGGATGGGTAGTGCTCGAATGGATTTTTATGTATGTTTTGCATCTGTTTCCTCTCTTAAATATTTTTCTTAAATTTCAGTTTCAGAAGTTAAAATTCTGGATTGTATCACTGGATTTATTTACAAATTCTCTGGNTGTTCGGAAGGCAATACTCTAGAAACTGGGCTTGTGAAACTTCTGTTCTTGCTTTTCCTTTATCCTCTCTTGTTTATAGAGGAATGAAGATGTGAAATGTTGCTCCCTTAGAAGAGTGAAGTATACACACTAACATTGGAAGAACTTGGGATTAGTTCCCAACTCTTCTTCCTTTTATTTGATCACTAGAGTCCTATCTCAACCGTGTCATATTTCAACTCTTGGGGATAGAGTACTTTTCTTTGTTGGAGCAGTTAGTACCTCTCAGCACCTTCTCTCTCTCGCTCTCCCTCCCTCCCTCCCTCCCTCTCTCTCTCTCTCTCTCTCTCTCTCTCTCTCTCTCTCTCTCCCGCGTTACTCCTTGCTCCTTCTCTTTCCTTGGAAGGTTTGGTCTCATTACGATATTCGAGCTTCACCGACCCAGAGATTTGGTCAGCTTTTTGTGTACCTGGATTTCTTCATATGGACACCATTTCCGTCCCCCTTGCATCTCTCTTTTCCTGTGAGTAAAAAAAAAAGAAAAGAAAAAGTAGAATGCCTCTTCAGTTGATCGCGTGCTTAGTGGTTCTTGTAGCCATTAAAGTATCATTGTTTGCTTTTTAATTGCTAGTCTCATAGACTCATCCTGTTTTTCCAGGCAATACAGCGGATATTTCGTCTTAGAAGGTATCATGGCTGTATAAAATTTTTGGCTGCACCAGGATATGAAAAATTTGGAGAACCACTTGACATTGAAGGTGAAATTAATGAACTTAACTCGAATCGGGTTCAGCAAAATTGCTATTGTGGTCCAGCTTTTGACATAAAAGGTTTCAACCGCAAGATTGAGGGGCCTTTTGTCTCAATCTGGCTTCATAATGTTCCTTGGGGAGGTGAAGATGTTCTCGCAGCACCCGATGCCAAGGTTGGTTGAGTTTCTTTGGACATAATTGTAAATGTTGCCTCCATTGAACTTGTGATCAGATTCTTCTCAGTGCTACTTTTAAAGTATACCAAATAGAATGGCTTCTGTAATATGTAGTTTGAATTTGGATCAGATTTTTCTTTTTGTGTGACATCTACAACTTCTAGGCCTTACTTCAAATTACTTTAAATCAGGAGTTACCTTTAAAATTGATTACTTTTAACTGTGAGTGTCTGTATCTTTCATGCCAAACCTTTTAAAGGTAACTCCTGATTTAAAGTAATTCTTGGGGCATCTTCCCTATACTAGTTTTTTCTTTTGGGTAAGTAATCAAAGTTTTACGAATGCTTGCACTAAGCCAGTGCAACATAACATAACTACTAATTGTTTTTTTTTTTGAGTGTAATAAGTAAACAAAAGATTTTGTCAATCAATTAGCTTTCCCCATTTTGACTATAGAGTCAAAGATAAATATTTTGGCTTGGTCGGAAAAGATGAGTTTCTTTCTGTAGGCTAAAAGTAGGCTTCCTACAATACGGGCCACAATATGGGCCTGACTTTACTGATTAAATGATTTTATGATGTTCTAGAGGCGAAAACCCTCTGCTTAGACTAGGACTCTTACAGGTAGTAACTTGACATAGTAGTTTTCTTCTTTTATCTTCTCCTAACCATAAGTCTGCATTTTATGTGTAGAATATTCTGCAATAATGGTTTCATTATAGTGCCATTGCCGAAGGAACATGTCTAATCCCATACCTATAAAAGGTCCTGCACTTGCAAATGCATATACCAAGCTACCACATTTCTTCTGTTCTTTCTTTAGAAGCACAAATTGCGACTTTCCCGCTGCATGTTTATTGTTTTGGCATATCTTGAAATTCCTTTTTTTCTTTTTGGGCTCATGTGCAGTTTTCAGATGGTTACTTGGACTTAGTTGTGATGAAAGATTGCTCAAAATTATCCTTGCTGGCGTTGATGAGTGAGTTAAATAAAGGAGGTCATGTTAGATCACCGCATGTCTTGTACTTGAAGGTTAGATTCATCATATTAGCTGTTTAAGTTACCTCTATTATGCAAGTTCTTGTTGCTTTTAGTTTTTCTTCCTTTTCTTTTTTATAATTTGGAACAACTCTTACAATTCATTTTATTGTCGCCTATTAAAATAAGACCTATAATTTTTTTTTCCATTTTTCTGAAAGTCCCATAGAAGACATAATTAAGTAAATAAAAGTGTGCTATTTAATCAACTTAAGCTTTTAGATGAAGTGATCATACACACTTCAACATGGTACAGGTAGAGGTCCTAAGTTCGAGTTCGAGTATCACTGCCACCCATTATCAAAATTTTTTTTATGTGCTTGGCCCATAAAAAAGAATCAAACATGCACGTGAGCGGGCATTTAAAAGATATAATTAAGTAAATAAAGCCGTGCTCTCTTTAATAACTTAAGCTTTCAGATGAGATGGTTACCCATTTCTACAGTTTCAAATTCAGATGTTTGTCTAGCAGTGCAATCAGAATGTAGTGTAATTCCTTGACCAAATAGGTTTTGGTTTTGTAGCAGCTGAATTAAACAACGACACCCTTTGCCTGAATAATCAGCAATACAATAACCACAACCCCCAACTTTAACCCATGCATATTCGCGTTTAATGTGTTAAAATTAGAGATAAGTTCTTTTTTGATAAGTCAACTATTTTGAAAATAGAGACAAGTTTTGTACATTAATTAAGATTTAACTTAAGGCTTCTCATTGATTTGAAACAACCACAGGTAAAGGCTTTTGTTTTAGAGCCTGGTCCACGATCAGATGACCCAAACAAGGAAGGGATTATTGATGTAGACGGTGAGGTCCTTGCCAGAGGTAGAGGAACTTACAAGTCTGAGCAGAGGACATTGATGGCCTATGACAAGCTCCATATTGAAGTAGATCAAGGGTTGGCTACAGTATTTTCACCTGTCTGTTAATTTTTTGTCTGGTTCAATTTATTCAGCGAAAGAGAAATTAGTTCTAGTTGGTGGTTTCTGTATAGAATTATGGCGAAAGAGGGGTTAAATGAAGGAAGCATATGAATCTATTTTTTTCTTCTCTTTTGTTATGTGGGGCTGTGTTGCTTCTGAACTTTAGCTTGAGCGCTTTTGGTGCTCACAAGTGGACTGATCTTCACCTATACACTAGGCCATCCCTCCCATACAAGAACTTTGGAGTTCAGTGCTAATTGTGTACAGATTTTCCCAAGGGGGAGTTGGGAATGTTACCATTTTATATCTTGTGACTCCGGCATATCCGACTGCAGACGACAAATCATTCGACACTATTTTTGACTGTATGAACCTAATTATTTCACTCTCTTTCTTTATTCTTCTTGTACGCTGAAAAGAATCGAGGGAGAAGCAACAGCAACTACCTGACAGATTTTATCTTGGTTTTGCCTTGTAATATATAGTTCAAGAAACTGTAATATGATCAATAGTCAATTTTGTTTAAGCTTGCGGAGAACTGAGGAAGCTATGCTCGATTATAACTGAGCAGAAATAATTTAATGATCTGTTGTTTGCTAGTGTGCTGGCTTGTTCGCTTTATATGTCATTTTCATCTATTCATGAAAATTGATCCTTCGTCTTCTGAAACGTTGGTTCTTGTCTTCTTTGATTTAGTGTTGCAACACATCTCTGGTCATGAGTGTCATCTTCTGGGTTGACCCATATTTATTCATATTCTAAATGGGCGGGTTGATTTCAGGTTTAATATGGGCGGGTTGGGTGGGAACCCAAGTAACATTTTGCTAATTAAAGAAAATTATGTAACTTGAAAAGACAGCCTCAGCAGAAATCAAATTAAAGACAGGAAATGGAATAGCTATAGCTGCATTTACGTACATAGAATTCAGAACTACATATAGCTTATTTGTTGCATATATGCAAAGAATACTCTTGTAGTTACAGATAGTAGATTTTCTAGTATTTTGTTTGCAAGGTTTTGCTTGTATATCAAGCTTGTCCTAGTTTCTAGCTAAAGTTCGAATACAGACACTACAACTCCATCAATGCACTCCACCCTATGTGGACTTGATATTCACTCATTTGTTTCTTCCAAAATACCTGAATACACTGAGAATTAGACAAATCACATCTTAAATACTTTTAACTTTCGAAGAAAAATGAGAGCTAAGAGAATTGACTTGACATATAGAACCACGCAATAAATGATAGTGAAAGACAAAGGATAAGACTTATCAATGATAGCCGGATAAGCATAGAGAAGAAATTAGTCATTCAAACTATAAAGCTAGGTGGGAACAAATCAAAAGTTTTGTCCTTATGGAATAGGCAATGGGCATGAACAAGTCTCTATACAAACGCATCAACTCATAAAACAAACAACTAACAATCACGGTTAGAAAACCGGCAAAATCTGCCCACAGAATACCGACAGTAATCGGCCGGAAAAAACGACCAAAATCGATCGAAAAATAAATAAATTGGTCGCAGAAGTCAAAGAAAAATATTTCTGACAACGGAAATAGTTGCCCCACAACAAATATATAAACATTCCGATCGATTTCAGTCGAAAATTGGTCAATATTTGATCAAGACCTAGTCATATGAAATTATTCTTTCCCGCCCAAGGCAATTGGTTTTTTAAGATTAAAAAAATTATATATATATATATATATATATATATATAATTTATCAACCGAAATAAGTTTTAATTAAATTTTTCCGACCGAGTTCGGTCGGAAATACAATTTTAAAAATAATTAAAATATGAATTTTATGAAATTTCCGACCGAAGTCGGTCGATTTTTGTCAATTTATATAAATAGCTTTTAAATAAATAATATTTAATACTTAATTGATATATATATATATATATATATATATATATATATATATATATATATACACACACACACATACATACTAGTTTCTCGGCACGTGCGTTGCACGTGTGTATCAAGTTCATTAGTACATATTATTGTAAAGTAACATCTAAATTATTAGGAAAAAGTTTTTATCAAGTATGTATACATGAAAGAATGTAATCTAATTTTTTTTGAGCGATAAGTAGGGATCATCCTCAATTAAATTATCCGTCTGAACCTATAAAGATGAATAATAAAATGTAATCAGATACATTTGATTTGCACATGTATTTATGAATTTGAGGTTAAATATTTGTAATTAAATGTATCTCACCTAATACTTCCTTATAGACGATATTCCGTGCGTATGTTCCTTTTATCCGTTTTGGTTGTTCTGTCATAATCAAGACTCTTATTGTAGACATTGATATCCCTCTTGAAAGCGCCACGTAAAGTTGTCCATGTGAGAAAACATGTTGTGGTAGATACAATCCAACATTTGATATTGCTTGACCCTATGCTTTATTTATTATCATTGCAAAACATAAGCGTACATGAAATTGTTTCTGCACGAACTTGAAAGGATATCCTTCATTTTCAGGTGGACTGAGCTGGATTCTTGGATAACACATGCTTCTTAGCAGATTGACCCATTGTAATTTTGGAATGTATGGCATTGTTGTCAAATCCTCTACAGATCATCCTTGTACCATTGCATAAGCCATTTGAAGGGTCCAAGTTTCTAAATAGCATGATAAGCGCATTTTCTTTCAAAACTAACATATTTAAAGAATTATAAATATGCAAAATTTATTTGGTTTTGTAAATACAAAAGTATATATGTACTTATTTATAGAGAGAAAGAAAGAGATTAAGAGAAACTTCAGTGACATAATGTGTTTAACAATGTACCTATGTGGAGAAAGGCCATTTGGTGTTAAAGTATTCATGTATTCTTCTTGATAGTAGTTGTTGGTATCATCTTCTGCAGAGTCAAAACTAATAAATGTCTTGCTTTGACCAGAAAACTTAGCTATCAACATTTCATTTAGTTGATCTATAAATTCATTTCTGCTTGCTAAGATAGCCTTTTCTGTTATGAACTGCGCAGAACTGGCAAGTGATGGAAATATTTCTCTTATCAAGCATTCATGTGATTTATCATCACTATTTTTGTTGATAACTATTTGTTCTGGAAGAAGTATCAAATTATCCTTTACTGTTTGCTCTTCCACCAACACGAAGTAAGAAATTACTGAAATTTGAATTTGCTCTTGCTCTCATATTTGTTATGAAATCTATCTTTTCCATTAAAGGCCACATATATGATTTGACTAAACTTGCATTAACCATCTCTGCTCTTGTAGATTTAGGAACAACTGGCAGTACTTGTCGAAAATCGCCTCCAAAGACATTACTTTTCCACCAAAAGTGTAACGATCCGATCGGTCGTTTTGAGAATTTGCACTTTTCTCGATTATTTGAGGGCATGAGTAGTTCCGTGTGATGTATCATAACTTATGTGAATTGTCGATTTTGATTTTCAGGTTATTCGAAATTGATTTAGAAGAATGATTCTCAGCTAGAAGCTTCAAATTGGAAAGGTTTGACCAAGTTTGACTTTTTGAGAATTTTGACCACGGAACGGAGTTTTGATGGTTCGTTAGGTCCGGATAGTGATTTGGATTCGGGTGTATGCCCGAATTTGCATTTGGATGTTTCTAGAAGGTTTCAACACTAATAGGCAAAAATTTGAAAATTTGAAGGCTTGAAAAGTTCATAAGTTTGACCGGAATTTGAATTTAAAGATATCGGATTCGGATTGTGGTTTTGAGAGTTGGAATAGCTTCATCATGTCATTTGGGACTTGTGTGCGAATTTTGAGTTCATTCCGGAATGATTTGATAGGTTTCGGCGCGTGTTTTGGAAATTGAAAGTCCGAAGTTCATTGGGTTCGAATTGAGGTGTGATTCGTCGCTTCAATGTTGTTATATATGTTTTGAGGCCTCGATTAGGTCCATGTAGGTTATATGACTTGTGGGTATGATTGGACGGGGTCCCGATGGGCTCGGGTGTGTTCCGGTTTTAGATCATTTCTTCAGTATTTGCAGCTGCTGGTTCTGATGCTCTGCACCTCCGATTGGTATTGCATAGGTGCGATGGCCGCAAGTGAGAGCCATGTGTCGCAGGTGCGCAAGAATTCATGGCTGGAGCTCATCGCAGATGTGGAGGAAAGATCGCATTTGCGGGTGCGCAAGAGCAAAAATTGTTCCGCAGGTGCGAGGAGGTCGGCTGGTGAGTGTGGTCGAAGATGCGACAATCTAACTGCAGATGCGGTGGTTGCAGATGTGGTGGTCGCAGATGCGGAAGTGCTGGGCAAAATGATAAATACAAGGGTTTGCGACTTTGGCATCATTTTGACATTTCCAAGCTCGGATTGAGGCGATTTTGGAGCAAATTTCATCACAAGGATTGGGGTAAGTGTTCTCTATTCAGTTTGGATTATATTCTATGAATCTATCTTCAATTTTAGCTTTTGATTGATGATTTCTAAAGAGGAAATTGAGTGTTTTGGCCTAAAGTTTCATAATATGAATTTTTGAGTTTTGAACATCGTATTGGAGTCGGGTTTGAATGAAACTAGTATTGTTGGACTCGTAATTGAATGGGTTGTCGGATTTTGTGAGTTTTGTCGGGTTACGAGGTACGGACCCTGGTTGGGATTTTAGGCCAGTTTCGGGATTTGATTCAAGATTCGATCTTTTATGATCGGGATTGGTTCCTTTAGCATTGTTTGATGTATTTGAATTGTTGTTGGTCAATTTCGAGCCGTTTGGAGGTCGGAACGCGCGAGATGACATCTTTGGAGCATCTCTTGGCTTGCTCGGTATGGGTATTGGCTCGTTCGAGGTAAGTAACTCTTCTAAACTTAGTGCTAAGGGTATGAAACCCCGCAATACATGTTATGCGATTGGTATTGAGGTGACGCACATGCTAGGTGACAGGCATGAGGGCATGCACTCTATGAATTGGGACTTTGTGGTTCTCATGGCACTGTATAGTGGCCCTATATTGTTGTTATCTGTGTCTCCACCATGTGATATAGTAATTGAGTTGTTAATCATGCTAGATGCCATGTTTAGACTTATACCGGTACTGTTGGGACCCACTGAGGTCATTTCTGCTGTGGAGTTATATGCTTTCATTGTTTTATGTACTCAGTCATACGCACTCATATGCATATCATATATAAGTCTATGTTGTTATTCATTGATACATCACATCATCATTTTTGGGCTAGTTTCATGACATTGTGAGCCCGAGAGAAAAAGACTGGAGAGATTGATGATTGAGTAAGGCCAAAGGCCTGATCGTGAGAATATTTATGAGTGAGACTAAGGTCCTGATTGTGATGTTTATTTATGGGATCGGGCTGAACGCTGCAACATGTTTATTTATGGTATCGGACTGCACACCGCAACATGTTTATTTTTGGGATCGGGCTACACACCGCAACATATTTGATATAGGATGAGGGCCTCATTGATTTATGCCATGATTGGATTGATATAGCGCTTGGGCTGTAGGAGCCCTTTTGGAGTCTGTACACACCCCCAGTGAGCGCAAGTACATACTGAATGATGTTTTCCTGAGGGGCTGTATATGAGTGGTGTTGCCCGAGGGGCTGTATATGAGTGATATTTGCCCAAGGGACTGTATATAAGTGATTGGGAGGACTGAGTAAGGGTGGGCATAAAATTCGAAAAATCGAATTCCGAACTGAACCGAACCGAACCGAATTAGTTCGGTATTTCGGTTTCGGTTTTTTTCGGTATTTCGATCTAATTCGGTATTACATTTTTGGTATTTCCGTATTTCGGTTCGGTTCTCGGTATTATAATTTTAACAATTCGGTATACCGAAATACTGAATATACCAAAATTTTAAGGATATTTTTTTTGGACCCTACCTATATCTACCCACCGAGTGCCCAGCCGGCCAGTCCCAAGCGACACCCCCCAAGCCCAATTTAATTCTCGTTCCCAATTTGTTGTGTTTCTGTTGTTCTGTTTCTGTAACAAAACAGTTGGAGCTGCATTTATAAAGTTTGTATTTTATAAAGTTTGCATTTTGGAGTTGCATTTATAAAGTTTGCATTTTCTGCTTGTTCTTTTCCGCTACAGTGCTGTCCGGCAGTCTGCATTTCTTGGAGCAGACTGCATTTTGCTTGTTTAAAGTTTGATTATTTGTGTAATTTAGAGTTTGAGCAAGATCCGGCTCAGATTCTTAATGCTTTGATGCCGCTCTATTTGAATAGCCAGATTTTGAGAGCACTTCAAGAGTCATTTGCAAGTGTGCTTGCTGCTAGGATGAATGCAATGAGTAATGCCACGATGTGGATGAGGACATCTAAAATCAAATCTTCTGTCATCCGTATAGCATTAATTGGGTTGCTATTTAATTCAAAATTTTCCATAGGATATTCTGATAATGATGGCAATGTGTCTCTGCTTTCATCCATTTTTGCAGCCACTGATAAACAAGCTGCTGCTATTACCCTTATTGACCAGTTTTGTCCCCTAATTACTGTCCGTGTAGCAAGAAACCTATCAAGATATATGACTGCCGTGTAAACTGTGTGGATTCTAAACTGAAATCTTTCCCCCGCCTGCATATGATGTTTAGCTTAAAGTGTATATATTTTTATATATATCGCCTCATATTTTACTTTTGTTTAGTGAGTTTTAGATGTTAAATGTGATTATTTATATTAATTTGAAGTGTTTTCATGTGTAAGAATGATTCGGGATCAATTGGGGGCGAAACACGCGATATTAGAGCCAAAACGGATGAAACCGAGATTTTGCGATTTTGGGCGCCACAGGCAGGACTGGGCACCACCTGTGGCACTGGAGGCAGAAAGTTCATGAGGGGCAGTGCCCTGGTGGGTGCCCGACGCTATCCAGGGCACCGGTGATGTGATTTTTTCCTATTTTTCCCGGGACACGATTATTTCGGTCCAAAACCTACCTAACACGTATAAAAGCAAGTCTAAGATTATTTTTGAGGGATTGGACGCCACTTTGGAGGAAAAACACACACGGGATCGTTAGGAAGCGAAGAATTCTCAGTTTTCTTCATCTTATTCTAGTATTTCAATTTATGCAACACTTATGCAATTTTTTGATTTTAGAATGAGTGGCTAAACACCCATTGTTCTGGAGTTGTGATTTAGCCATGAATATGGTTGTTCGACATTAGCTTAACCTTGATTATAGTTTACTCAATATATGGTTGTTTCTTCAATTCTGTGTTTAATTGCTTAATTGTCTGGCCAACAGTTAGGTTCTATATACTATCTATGTTATGCTTGGGAAAGCCGTATATAGATTAGAGAAGAATTGAAGAGAGCGCGATCTTAACCCTTCAGGGGAGCGGATTTGTGGTTAGGATAGGAATATACCTAGTCACCGTGCTTAATTAAATATCGTAATCTTAGTGCGTTCTAATAGATTACTTTCATAGGAATATAGGCGTTAATCTATTGAGAATAGGCGAGTAGTGCTTCGGGAGAGGGCTATGAGAGAAATTATCGATTAATTAGCAACCATGAGTGAATTATAGGAAAGGGAGAGTTAACTAGAACACAATACAAATGGTGAATCTATCACAACCCTGGAATATTTGTCTCTATTGAATACACACAAATCAACTCGTTACTTGATAATTAGTTATTTCGTAGAATCGTAGTATAAAATAGTTACATTCCTGGATTTTTGTTTTGGCTTGATTAAATAACAATTATAGTGATTTAGTAAGTAGTTTACACAAGTCTCTATGGGTTCGATACTCGATTTATCATTATATTACTTTCACGACCACGTATACTTACGTGTGCGTTTTTGACCAACAACATAAAAAAAGAAAAAAGAAAATGAGTATTAATTCTTTGTGATAATAAATAAAGGAATTAATTAATGGGGTTTTTGATTAATAACGCTGAGAATGTAGTGGATTGCAGCAGTGCGAAATTCTTGAATCCAATTCTCATTGATAATGTGTAAAGCTTGTTGATGTTAAGTTGAAGAGGAATCTTTCGATTGCATATAATCGGGAAAGGCAAGCGAAGATCACTGGCGAGATATTGGAGATTGTTGCTGGAGCAGATGCACTTACTTAGTTGCACTTATAATAATTTTGGAGCTGCATTTATAAAGCTTGTTCTTTTTATCAGATTTTCGTTGTTCTATATTACCGAATATTAAACCGAAATCCTACCAAACCAAAATAATAAATACCGAACTGTACTGAAATAATTTGTTACGGTATTTGGTATGCACGATTGATAAACCGAATACCAAAATACCGTACCAAAATTATTAAATACCGAACCGAAATACCGAATTCCCACCCCTAGGACTGAGTGACTGAGAGGACTGAGTGAATTGCTGCTCTGAGAGCTTGCATATGGTTTTATCACTGAGTTGCATTGCATTTGTTATGCACATTTGACATACATGCATATAAATGCATTTTTCCTCATGTTATATAGTATCACGTCATTCATGAATTTTTACACACATTGGTATGTGAGTACAAAGAGGTGTTTTTGTACTTGGTATTTGGAAAGAAAATGAAACTTCTTACTCATTGTTGAAAGGATTTTGAGAAAAATCACAGTTTTCAAACGTACCTGTATTTTTAGCATTTTCGGCAAAAGAACTGAGTTTCACTAAAATATTTGAAAAGCATGCCTATTTTCCTGAAACTGTGAATGAGTTGAGCCCTTTTTCTTCTGAGATACCTCTTTACTGCTTTTCTTATGCTGATGTGAACTATTGTAGAATACCGGTTTAAGACCCGACCTTGTGATAGCTCGTCATTGCTTTCAACCTAAGGTTGGGTTTGTTACTTACTCAGTACATAGGGTCGGTTGTACCGATACTACACTTCTGCACATTGCGTGCAGATATTGGCTGTGGCATCGCGGTGTTCGATGGTTACTAGATTTGAAGATGTATCCACGTCCATGTGCAGCTGTCTCTGTTGTTCGGGGTAGCCTTAGATTAAATTGTGCTGTTTATGTACTTTTCAAACAGACTATGCATTTATTTCATTTCCGCTTATAAACTCTATTCTTAGAAGCTCATGATTTGTATTACCAGTCCTTGGGAATTGTAATAGATTCAGATAATTTATTCTGTTTAATTGACTTATTAAGATTATTGAAATTTGATAGTTATTAGTTGGCTTACCTAACGGGTTGGGTTAGGTTCCATCACGACTGGTGGATTTTGGGGTCGTGACATATTGGTATCAGAGCTCTAGGTTCATAGGTTCTACAAGTCATGAGCAAGTTTCTAGTAGAGTCTTGCAGATCGGTATAATGACGTCCTTAACTATCTTTGAGAGGCTACATGACATTTAGGATATACTTCCTATCTTTCTTTCCTTATCGTGCGACATTGATTCATTTTGAAGTGTAACTTCTTGAATTCCTCTCACGCATTCGTATGCGCACATGAGCGCTCGGTATCAGCTGTGCATCGACGACTTGTGATTTCCATGGTTGAGGTGCGAGATGTGATTTTGGGATGTTGATGATGGGCTAGTCTGGAGGACTTGAGGCCGGGTCTTGTTTGTGGCTTGAGTGCTGAGATTTCGATTGTATGAGCATGTACATTAGGTCTTATGTGTCCATTTGTGTCCTTATTGGTGGGATTTTATGACTGGATGCCTATGTGGTGAGTATGATTTTATGGTGAGACGTGTTCAGATTGTTTGAATGTGACAAGAAGAGTTTGCTGGAAATATAGCAAGGACTATTTGGTGTTTGACTTCTGTCTTGAGTTGACGTATGGCCTCGAGCTATGGGTGTGTTGAAGGACCCCTCATGTAGTGTAGTTGTGGAGTGAAGTAGATCTTCATGTTATGTTATGAGTTCAGACTCGGGGAGATAAAGTGATTGCGTAATATTTATGATTATGGAGGAGTATAAAGAGATATCAGTTTGAGGCTACGCATGTAGGGTTACCTCCTGCGGGATGTCCTGAGGTTGTGTGATCCTTATGTTATTTTGTAGTGAGTTATCTTTTACCAGTGAATGATATATGTTGTAATTTGAGTTTAGATTGCTCGTGGAAGTTGGCCTGACCACTACAATGGTGAATGCGATATTTGTAGATAATTTGAAGTATTAGATGGCTTGCGTTACAGGAGATCAGGAAGGATTTAGTTGAATCTCACTGTGGTATTATGGCATTAATAAAGTATGGGCATTGTGAATTATTGTGTGTATTGATCTATGGCTTTGATCCAAGTGGGGGAGTCTGCTTTCGATGAGTTGATTGCACAATTATGTGTTGTATTGGTTTTGGCATGTGGTATACTGGTGAATCAATTATGACTTGCAGCGGTGGAATCTGAGAATGAATCGAGAGGGAATTTTTGGGTACAGGTTGTATCACACTCTATGGGTATGTATAAATCATGAAATTATTGAGTGGTTAGTTGTGAAAGATGTAGTGTGTGTGGAGTGGGACAATGCTAAGTTGTTTAGGGGTGTGGGTTACTCCCTAGGGTGTTGGTGTGCTAATGGGGCAAGGGTCGTTCGGTCCGTTTGGTCGGTTAATCGAGGTTTGAGCAGAGCGAATGACTCTCGAGAATGGTTCTAGTGGATTCAAGATTTATATGTAACAATTGAGAATCTTCAGGATGTGTATTTGGCTAGAAACTAAGATTTTCATTAGATGGTATAAAGACTTATGGCACTTCTATATCATTATGGATTCTTCATATCAATATCAGGAAGGTGAAGGTATTGGATTTAGATTCGTAGGAAATTCTCTTCAGAGTAAGTATTTGAGTTATGGTACTTTTGGGATACATAAAGAGGAAATTCAGTGGCTTATGAGCCTTAGGGCCGTGTAGTATTATGGCAAGGAGAAGAATCAATTTGAAGGTAATTCAGAAGGAACTTAGAGAAATAGGACAGCTTGGTAGTAGGTTGGCATGGTAATGCGTAAGATCAGTTCTTTGGGTGCTTATGATATGGTGAGTTTCTAGACGTGATCCGTGGCAATGCCCTTAGGTTTTGGAGACCTGCGTAGCTTGGTTGAGTTAGAGGGATTCAGTCCTGACGGTTTGGTTAAGTGCAACAGATTTCAGATAGTTCTTGATAGTTTCTACCATGATTTGATATGTATATATTTCCTACTAGTGTGTGGGGCATGTTGCGTATGGTTATTTTTCCTCCAGAATGGTATCAAATAGAAAGTTCTTAGCTAATTGAGTATGTAGTTGCCTGTGACTCGGAGTGGGCTAGGAAGTTCTTGTATTTTTGCATATTATGGCACAGTATATACAGTGTGTTGTGTAGTATTGAGACTTGCATGTGTAAGGTCACCGTTCAGTTTTGAAGGGAAGGTCATGAGTCCTTAGGCAGCATGGACGATTTCAAATGACTAGATAAAAGACATAACTATTTGGTATGGCTTGATGAGAGTATACCTTTCGGGAAGGGCGATGTGTTTTGATTTATGGAGACTTCATTGGTTCTGGGGCACTCTCCTGGTTGATCGACTATGGATATTCAAATTTTTTCTATGTGGCAAGGAAGAATTATAGAAGTATTCCTCGTGGGATGATCGTGTATGAGAGATGTGTTGGACATTCTGGTGGTGGAGTTGGTATCGGATATAGTGGTACGTGGGTTCTATGAATTTGGAGACTGGGAGTTGTTAGGAGCTGGTTGTTTCATAGTTGTGGGCTGTGAGGTTGTGGACAAAGCTATCTAAGTGATAGTGTGTGTTTTGATTCAGTTATTGTGGACTTTCGAAAAGTTAATAATCTATTTGTGGGTGACCGAGTCGATTTGGGGGTCTATTGGTAGGCCCAATTAGGGATGTGTATTCTACACCGAATCATATTGGTTGGTTCCAAACTGCTATTGCTGAGGGATGTGTCATTCGGTTGCTGTGAGCTTATTCGTGTTCTAAAATGATCTGTGGGTTACTCTTCTATGCTACGTGGAGTTGTGATTCATTGTTTTTAGGCACCCATGGTGCGGTTCTATTGTGATCTTATAGCAGAATTTGAGTGAGATGAGTAATTGGGTATTTGAGTGAGATGAGTAATCGGATTTCGCGTGGTTATTGATTTTGGGAAAGGCGGAACAAGGTATATAATATGGACCAACATTTGGATGGGGTCGCGCATTGAAACAAAGTTATGTTGAGATATGATCTTTTGTGTTGTATTCGTGTGTTCTGGTTCTATGGTGTGCTAGGATTTTAGCGCAGTGTTGTGATGGTACTTTTTATGCTGGCAGAACAGTCCTCTCGGTTAAGTCATTTTCAGGGTTGAGTACATTTGGAATGTTACCATTTAGTGCACGGGTTGCACGGGCTGGGGATTTAAGCTGTATTGATATGTCATGTCGCTAGAGTGATTATGTTAGGTGGATGGAGATCATCGTACCTAGAATGGGTACTATCGGATCTGATTGCGGTATATTTGGAAGGTATTGATGCTGATCGACTTAGAAATTTGCTATAGTTCTTATCGAAGGAGAGGGAGTTCCACAACTTGTTGATCCGACGAATGGTTATGTGTTTCTGCATGTTTCTTGCATCATTGACAATATATGAAGGTGCTAGAACGAGGCTTTGTTCGATAAGAGGTGTATTACCGGCATTGGGTTGTTGAGAAACTACTGTGATTAGAAATTATCGCTTTGTGTAATTGAATTATGTGGTATATCATGTGATTTCAACTTGGATTATGACTATGGCTTGATACAACTTGTTTAGACTTATACAGTGTGTTGATGCGAGATTCTGATCTTATAGAAATATCAGATTTAGAAATTAGATTAGGGTTATGGGCTAGGTTGGTTGAAGAAATTTCAGTTATGTTGTGTTATCAAACCTATATGGGATAAGGTGACATGGGATCACCCCGGGTACATGCATGGTAAGGGTATACAACGGTTTGATGGTTCGAAGAACAACCCTGGGCACGTTCGAGGACGAATGTATGTTGAGGTGAGGGAGGATGTAACGACCGACCGGTCATTTTGAGAATTTGCACTTCGATCGGTTATTTGAGGGCATGAGTAGCTCCATGTGATGTATCATGACTGATGTGAATTGTTGGTTTTGATTTTCAGGTTATTCGGAATTGATTTAGAAGAATGATTCTCAGTTAGAAGTTTCAAATTGGAAAGGTTTCACCAAGTTTGACTTTTTGAGAATTTGACTCCGGAACGGAGTTTTGATGGTTTTGTTAGTTTCAGATAGTGATTTTGGACTCGAGCGTATGACCGGATTTGCATTTGGATGTTTCTAGAAGGTTTCAGCACTAATTGGCGAAAATCTAGAAATTTGAAGGCTTGGAAAGTTTATAAGTTTGACCGAAAGTTGACTTTGAAGATATCGGATTTGGATTTTGTTTCCGGGAGTTGGAATTTCTTCGTCATGTCATTTGGTACTTGTGTGCGAATTTTGAGTTCATTCGGGGGTGATTTGATAGGTTTCAACACGTGTTTTGGAAATTTGAAAGTTCGAAGTTCATTGGGTCCGAATTGAGGTGTTATTTGTCGCTTCGATGTTGTTATATGTATTTTGAAGCCTCGAGTAGGTCCTTGTTAGGTTATATGACTTGTGGGTATGATTGGACGGGGTCCCGAGGGTCTCGAGTGTGTTTTAGATTGATTTCGAATAATTTCTTCAGTATTTACAACTGCTGGTTCTGGTGTTCCGCACCTGCATTGGTATTGCGCAGGTGCGATGGCCGCAGGTGCAAGCCATGTGTCGTAGGTGAGCAAGAAGTCATGGCTGGAGCTCATCGCAGATGCGGAGGAAAGATCGCACCTGCAGGTGTGCAGGAGCGGAAATGGTTCCACAGGTGCTAGGGGGTCGGTTGGTGAGTGTGGTTGCAGATGCGACAATCTAACTGCAGATGCGACAATCTGACCAGAGATGCGGAAGTGCTGGACAGAATGATAAATACAAGGGTTCGCGATTTTGGCTTCATTTTGACATTTCCAAGCTCGGATTGAGGCGATTTTGGAGCAAATTTCATCACAAGGATTGGGGTAAGTGTTCTCTATTCGGTTTTGATTATATTCCATGAATCTATCTTTGATTTTAGCTTTTGGTTTATGATTTCTAAAGAGGAAATTGGGGGTTTTGGCCTAAAGTTTCATAATATGAAATTTTGACTTTTGAACATCGAATTGGAGTCAGGTTTGAGTGAAACTAGTATGGTTGGACTCGTAATTGAATAGGTTGTCGGATTTTGTGAGTTTTGGCGGGTTCCGAGGTGCGGGCCGGGGTTGGCATTTTGGGCTGGTTTCGGGCTTTGATTCAAGATTCGATCTTTTAGCGTTGTTTGATGTATTTGAATTGTTGTTGGTCAATTTTGAGCCTTTTGGAGGTCGGAACGTGCGAGATGGGATCTTTGGAGCATCACTTGGCTTGCTCCGTATGTGTATTGGATCGTTCGAGGTAAGTAACTCTTCTAAACTTAGTGCTGAGGGTATGAAACCCCGCAATACGTGTTATGTGATTGGTATTGAGGTGACGCACATGCTAGGTGACGGGCGTAAGGGCGTGCACCCTTTGAATTGGGACTTTGTTGTTCCCATGGCACTGTATAATGGCCCTATCTTGTTGTTATCTGTGTCTCCACCATGTGATATAGTAATTGAGTTGTCAATCATTCTAGATGCCATGCTTAGACTTATGCTGGTACTGTTGGGACCCACTGAGGTCTGCTGTGGAGTTATATGCTTTCATTGTTTTATGTACTCAGTCATACGCACTCATATGCATATCATATCTCAGTCTCTGTTGTTATTCATTGATACATCACATCATCATTTTTGGGCTAGTTTCATGACATTGTGAGCCCGAGAGAGAGAGACTGGAGAGACTGATGACTGAGTGAGGCTGAGGGTCTGATTGTGAGGATATTTATGAGTGAGGTCGAGGGCTTGATTGTGATGTTTATTTATGGGATCGGGCTGCACGCCACAATATGTTTATTTTTGGGAGCGGGCTGAACGCTGCAACATGTATGTTATAGGTCGAGGGCCTCACTTATTTATGTCGTGATTGGCTTGATATAGCGCTTGGGCTGCAGGATTCCCTATGGAGTCTATACAAACCCCCAGTGAGCGCAGGTATCTACTGAGTGATGTTTTCTCAAGGGGTTGTATATGAGTGATGTTGCCGGAGGGGCTGTATATGAGTGATGTTTTCCGGAGGGGCTGTATATGAGTGATATGTTGCTCGAAGGGCTGTATATGAATGATATTTGCTCGAGGGACTGTATATGTGTGATGACTTAGCTAGTCGTTTTGAGAGTTAGATCCTCGATCCCCTAATAACTGCTTTCCCCATATTTATTTCTGCTCTTGTGACTTGCCGGGATGATTGGTTTTGAGTTTCAGTGTGTTTTGGGACCCTTAGTCCTTAAATGAGAGCTTAAGTCTTAAAATTCGGATCGTAGTTGGAACTGCATGAAGATGGTTCCAGAATGGAATTCCGTCAATTCCGTTAGCCCCGTTGAGTGATTTTGGGTGAAGGAGCGTGTCTGTGATGTGTTTTGGAGGTCCTTAGTAGATTTAGGCTTGAATTGGCGAAAAGTTAGAATTTTGGCGATTTCGACCGATAGTGGAAATTTTGATATCGAACCCGGAATGGAATTTCAGAAGTGGCTGTAGGTTCGTAGTGTCATTTGTGACATGTGTGTGAAATTTGAAGTTATTCGGACTAGGTTTGATGTGTTTCGGCGTCGTTGGTAGAATTTGGAAAATTTTGAGTTCCTTTGCTTTGAATCCGTGCTTAATTCATGTTTTTGATGTTGTTCGATGTGGTTTGAAGGCTTGAATATGTTTTTATGGTGCTATAGGACTGGTTGGTATGTTTGGTTGAGGTCCCGAGGGCATCGGGTGTGTTTCGGATGCTCAACGGATGAATTTTGGACTTAGAGAATGGCTAAAGTTTTCTGGTGTCTGGTGTTTCGCACCTGCGGAGTGGGAACCGCAGGTGCAGACTCGCACATGCGGAGAAAGGAGCACAGATGAGAGAAATGGAAGCTTGGCCGGGGGTCGCAGGTGCGAGGGTGTACCGCATCTGCGATGCCCGCAGATGCGGCCAATGCTTCGCTGGTGCGGACAAGGCATGCAGTTGCGGACAAGACTCCGCAGGCGCGCGCATGTGCAGGTGCGACCCATTTTCCGCAGATTCAGACCTAGTCCCCTTAAGTGGATTCCGCACCCGCGATGGATTTTCTGCAGGTGCAGCGCGGCAGGTGCGACCCAAGAGTTGCAGTGCGAGGATCGTTGGGCAGAAAAGGGGTTGAAATCGAGGGTTTATTCATTTTCACTCCATTTTTGATTTTGAGCTCGGGAGAAGGCAATTCTTTGGGGGATTTTTAGAGGAATCTTGTGGGTAACGATTTTTTACTCGAATTTGGTTTTATTTCATCAAGATGTTGTAGTTTTCTTCATTTAATCAAGGAATATGAGTGGGAAAGTGGGAATTTGGGGGAAAAATTCCCCAATCGAATTTCTAAGTTTTGAACGGGTTTTAGACATCGGATTTGGATGATTTTTGTACGAGTGATCTCGTAAGTGAATGGGTGTTCTAAATTGGTAAATTTTATCCGATTCCGAGTCGTGGGCCCGGGGAGACTTTTTGGGCGTTTTTCCTATTATCCTTTCTTAGCTTCGAATTCATTAACTAAAGTAGTTACTTGTAGTTATATTTATATTATGCAATTGATTTGATTAGATTTGGGCCATTCAGAGTTGGATACTCGTGGTAAGAGAGCGGTTTCAGATTGATTTGAGCGGTTCGAGGTAAGTGGCTTGCCTAACCTTGTGTGGGGAAACTTTCCCTTAGAATGTTTGATATTGTTTGATGTATGAACACCGTGTACGCGAGGTGAGGAGTACGTACACAGGCTATTGTTGTAAAAATCCCATTTGTCTCCTAAATCATAAACTATTTTTTTCCTTTGGTTGAACTGCACTATTATGTTTAATTACCCTGTTTAGATTAGGAAAGCATGCCTACGTGTTTTGACTGTTTACTTGAAATATGGTGCAACATGATTAGGTAGATTCTTATTTTCCTTTGTTGCATTTAGTCTAAACTGTACATTTCAATGTTGTAACTGTCATGTCATTTTTGAGTTGCATATTTACTTTGGGACTATGGACGTATTCCGGGAGATCCCCTGTCTTGCATATTTACTTTGGGACTACAAACGTATTTCGGGAGATTCCCCAGCACTGCATATTTATTTTGGGACCACAGACGTATTTCGGGAGATCCCCTTGTACTGCATATTTATTTTGGGACTACGGACGTATTCCGGGAGATCCCCCAACACTGCATATTTATTTTGGACAGACGTATTCCGGGAGATCCCCCTGTATTGCATAATTAATTCGAGACTATGGGACTATATGCCGGGAGATTTCTATGTTGTGTTTCTCTTGTTCTGAGCTGAGGGCTTCTTGACTTTTATTACTGGAGACTTCCTTAATTATTTTACTGTAGAATATATTTATATCTCTTGCTATTTTTAGTTCTTTATATTTATACCGGTAGGGCACTGACCTGACCTCGTCACTACTCGAGTGAGGTTAGGCTTGGCACTTACTAGGTACCATTGTGGTGTACTCATGCCCTTTCCTGCACATGTTTTTCATGTGCAGATCCAGGTACGAGCTATCAGCCTCGTGTTTAGTGCGTGATTGCTGATTCAGGAGACTTCTAGGTACTTCTGCTTGCGTCTGCAAACCTCGGAGTCCCCTTCTATTCCCCCGCTTAGAGATTTTTCTTTTGTTTCGTCAGACATGTTGTATAAATCTATATAGACTTGTAGAAGCTTGTGATTAGCGATATTCCAGGTTTTGGAGTGATGTCATTGTATATGCCGAGTGGCACTATCCTTGCTTATTAAATTATACTGTTTTGACTTTTATCTTTATGTTTTCTTTCTTTTTCTACAATAATAGGCTTACCTAATAGTAGAGACTAGGTGCCGTCATGACACCTTACGGAGGGGTAAAATGGGTCGTGACAATATGAGTGATTGGGAGGACTGAGTGACTGAGAGGACTGCGTGAATTGCTGCTCTGAGAGCTTGCATATGGTTTTATCACTGAGTTGTATTGCATTTGTTATGCACATTTGACATACATGCATAGAAATGCATCTTTCCTCATGTTATATAGTATCATGTCATTCATGAATTTTTACACACACTGGCATGTGACTATAGAGAGGTGTTTTTGCACTTGATATTTGGAAAGAAAATGAAACTTCTTACTCATTGTTGAAAGCATTTTGAGAAAAATCACAATTTTCAAACTTACCTGTATTTTTGGCATTTTCGACAAAAGAACTGAGTTTCACTAAAATATTTGAAAAGCATGCCTATTTTTTTGAAACTGTGAATGTGTTGAGCCCTTTTTCTTCTGAGATACCTCTTTACTGCTTGTACTATGCTGATATGAACGGTTGTAGAACACCGGTTTGAGACCTGACCTTGTGATAGCTTGTCATTGCTTTCAACCTAAGGTTAGGTTTGTTACTTACTCAATACATGAGGTCGATTGTACATATACTACACTTCTGCACATTGCGTGCAGATATTGGCTGCGGCGTCGCCGTGTTCGATGGTTGCTGG
Organism: Nicotiana knightiana; assembly: GCA_005239525.1. NCBI lineage: Eukaryota > Viridiplantae > Streptophyta > Magnoliopsida > Solanales > Solanaceae > Nicotiana > Nicotiana knightiana. The sequence goes on along the minus strand of ML375423.1, from coordinate 7,999 downwards.
ATTTGAAGATGTACCCACGTCTATGTGCAACTGCCTCTGTTGTTTGGGGTAGCCTTAGATTAAATTGTCTTTTTATGTACTTTTCAAACAGACTATGCATTTATTTTATTTTCGTTTGTAAACTCTATTCTTCGAAGCTCATGATTTGTACTACCAGTCATTGAGAATTGTAATAGATTAAGATAATTTATTCTGTTTAATTGACTCATTAAGATTATTGAAATTTGACAGTTATTAGTTGGCTTACCTAGCGGGTTGGGTTAGGTGCCATCACGACTGGTGGATTTTGGGGTCGTGACAAAAAGGTACATTGGTATCCATTATATCGCGAAAGCTCTTGTCAATTGTTTCAATTGTATGACGACTTGCCATGGGTGCTTCATCCCAAATTATTAATTTTGCTTGTCTTATTAACTTAGCAGCATCGCTTTGTTTTGACATTTTTTTCATAGTTGTATCATTTATTTGAAGAGGTATATCAAATCTAGAGTGAGACCTCCTGGTAATATTGTTGCTGCTACACCACTGGTTGCAGTTGCCAAAGCTATCATAACTCTCGATCTAACATTTGCTAGTAATGCACGATACAAGAATATTTTTCCAGTTCCCCCACGTCCATCAACAAAAAATAATCTTGTTGTTCCAGAGTCTATGCTATTTAATATTGTTTTGAAAGCTTGTGCTTGTTCATGGTTCAACTTTGATCGTGCCTCATAATCTTCCGCAGGTACCCTCATAGACATTTCTTCAATTATTTCTCTATATTCTGAAGTAACATTTACGCGTGACTGTTGATTGATTTTTGGTAAATCATATTTTCCAATACTTCTTACCATACTCTCCAGATAAAATTTAACAGTTTTTAGTGTACATTATAGTTGAGTATCTGGTGAATTGTCATGCATTCTACTAAAGTCTTCTGATATATCATCGTAATATGTTTCCAATAGATTTCTAATATTTGTTGGATTGCAATGAACTAAAATTGTTGCAAATAAACTTCGAAGAGCTGATGGCATTTTGAAGAAGACAGCCTCACGTAAACATTCAGAAATGCTATTATCTAATTCTAATTACCCTCTTTCTCTGGAAGCTTCTTTGAATGTTTCACATTTATTCCCATTAACCGCGAGTAAATCTTCAAATGAAAATGGTCCTTGAGCGTGGTTCAGTAATAATCTCTCACAATATCTTTCACTTTCTCTAGGATTAGCTATATTATTGACTTTTAAACGTTAATAAATATAATTTAAGAAGTGAATAATAATATGAAGTTAAGTGGTAGTTGTCTTACCAATAGGAATTCGACCAATCACAGATCGTGTTTTTCTTTTTGTCCAAATTTTGGGTTGCAGATTCCACACATAATACTCTGAAAATTCTTTATAAAGATAATTCGCGCCTCCTCGTCTATTGAGCACATCCTGAAATACTCGGTGAGCATAGTATGCATTACAATGTCTGATGCCATCACGTTTCGAAGATTTTGCTTCTTCCAATAGTACACTAAAGTGTGGATACAATAGTAGAACATAAATATTGGTGTATTTGCAGAAAAATAAATTGCTCATAATTTTTCTATAGGAGTTAATTAATTTTAGTACCTGCTTGTTTGTCTGGTAAATGTAGTTGAAGGTTAATAACTGGAGGTTGCATTTCACTTAGATTAAACTCATAAATTCTCTATAGTGCTTCTGGTGGAGACACCCATCGTGCATCTTGGACATTTCTAATTTCATCAACTATTTTTTCTCNGAGAGAGAGAGAGAGAGAGAGAGAGAGAGAGAGAGAGAGAGAGAGAGAGAGAGAGAGAGAGAGAGAGAGAGAGAGAGAGAGAGAGAGAGAGAGAGAGAGAGAGAGAGAGAGAGAGAGAGAGAGAGAGAGAGAGAGAGAGAGAGAGAGAGAGAGAGAGAGAGAGAGAGAGAGAGAGAGAGAGAGAGAGAGAGAGAGAGAGAGAGAGAGAGAGAGAGAGAGAGAGAGAGAGAGAGAGAGAGAGAGAGATAGAGAGAGAGAGAGAGATATTCAATTTCTTTAACTCTTGGGCAAATTTCTACATTGGTATGGCAATTATATCTCATCAACAAATATGGATTATAAGGCACGACCCACTGGTTATTCATATTCATTCCACGAACGTTGACTGTTTTTCCATAATTTCTTCTCCTATAAATAGGATATCCATCCTTTCCTTGTATTGATTTATTGCTGAATGATCGTGGAAAATGAAATTTACATTGATCGTTCTACATGCATAGACTTGTTCGCTGATTTTCATCGCAAGTTCCATGAATCATATGCCTGATAACTAATTCATTTAGGTGTGGATTGTTGTCCTTATCAGGTAGTTCTACAGAAATAAATCTATCGTACCGATCTGCTGTTGCTATCGTGTACCCTTCTTTAAGTATTATCAAAAGGTGTATATGAGGTAAGCCCCTCTTTTGGATTCAACCACAATAACATGTGCTGCAATAGGGCCAAATATTTCTTTCTTGAAAATTTGGTCTTTAAGGTCTTGTAACTTTGCTCTAAAAACTCTGGTCACTAAATCTGGCCTATCTTGAAGGAGTTGACCTTCGCATAAGTCTTCTTGAATCTCTTCCCATTCAATGTTACATGTCATTGTGATAAATATATCTGGTCTTCCAAAATGTTGAACTAGAGACATAATATCCATGTAGCATCACCGCATATCCCTAGGAACCCCCAATGAATGATGCTGGAAGTAATACCCTTTGAACAACTTTTTCTCCTCTACATTCTCCTGCCATGACACTATCAACGATACCTTGATATATTTCCCTTCTAAAATTTGATTGTTCAAATCTAAAATATTCCAGTCTTGTCGTTTCTAATTTTATATACATATCAACTACAAATTGTTGCAATAATCTACCACAGAGTAGTAATATGCAATTATCTTCTTTGCGAATTTGTAGTTTATAGCAATAATACTCTCTACAAGACACATATCCTTTAGTTTCACGGCATACACCTATAAGTAAGATTTGTTTATTAATAATTAATATTAGTTTTAAACTCAAAAAAAATGTAATTACGTAACTCATAAATATTACCATGTTCTTCGTTGACAAAAACCTCAGTCGTAGATACAAATATTTGAAAGTTGTGGTTACACTTGCACTTTCATTTGTGGTAATGCAACTATTAGGATTGCATCACTTCCTTATTCCTTGATGCCAACCTCCTTGACCTTTCGAAAAAAGTAAAGGATATTGTAGGGGGTCATAACAACTATAGTATTGCTTAACTCGATGTTTGTTTCCTGAATGTTCATGAAACAAAATATCTCTTTCAAACGGGATAGGTTTTTTTCCGTCTATCCAAATTGCTGCAACTTGATCTACTGATGGTTTGTTGTACACCCGTTGATCTAAAGATGCAGTTGCAGCTATCCGAATTTTTAAGTTTTGAAAGGTTGGATGATCTTCTAGCTGGGAAAAGAATTGTGCATATGCATTTTCGTCCATTATTTTCCTGATTTTTGCAACGACTTCCTCTGATAAGTTTGCTTCTTGAAGTTTTGATATCATATTGCACAATTCATTATCTGTAACGACTCGACCAGCCGTTTTGAGAATTTTAGTTCCGTTCGGCGGCATAAGGTATTGTACAACTTCATATTATGTGTATCGACTTGCATGCATGGTTGAATTCAGTTACCGTATGATTCAGAGTCAAATTGGAAAAATGATTCTAGTTTTGGAAGCTTAAGCAATGAGAATTTGACCGGAATTGGACTTTTGTGTAAATGGATATGGAATGGGTTTTGGATTATCTCAACAGCTTCGTATGGTGATTTTGAACTTAGGCATGCGTCCGTATTTGTATTTGAAGGCCTGTAGGGTAATTTGAGGCATTTCAGCGGAAGTTGGAAAAGTTGAAATTTGGATGATGGAGAGGTTTGACCCATAGTTGACCTTGGTGATATCGGGGTCAGAATGCGATTCCGAGAGTTGGTGTAGTTCCGTTATGTTATTTGGGACTTATGTGCAAAATTTGACGTTATTCCGGGTAGGTTTGATTGGTTTCAGCATGAGTTTTCGAGTTATAAGAATTGGAAGTTCATAAGTTCGGTTCATGATGCAATTCGTAGTTTTTTTGATGTTTGATGTGATTTGAGACCTCGAGCAGGTCCGTGTTAGGTTATAGAACTTGTTTGTGTGTTTAGACGGGGTCCCGAGAGCCTTGGGTGTGTTTCAGACGAGTTTTAGAGGTTTTTCATAGTCTTGGTCAGTCTGGTTCTGGTGTTTCGCACCTGCGACACTTTGGAGCGCAGGTGCGGCTCCGCTTCTGCGTGAGCCTGGTCGCTTATGCGATCTTTGAGGTCAGGGATCTAGCCCTCTTCTATGGATGCTGGCACGCAGGTGCGAAGGCCGCTTCTGTGGTTCTGTGATCACATCTGCGAAGGAGTCCGCTTCTGCGGTCCTGTCTTTTGCTTCTGTGAGTCGCAGGCACGGCTATGTCGTACGCAGATGTGGACCGGGGCGTGGAAAATTAACTTCGAAAATACGGTTGTCCAGATACGCTTAGTTGCCCGCAGATGCGGAAATGCTGGGCATCATATAAGTCGAGGGTTTGGTCATTTCTTCTATTTTGAGTTTAAAACTTCGGATTTGGAAGCTTCTTTTGGAGTTTTTCGAGCAAATCAATTGGGTAAGTGTTATTCACCTAGAATTTAATATATTCCATGGTTTAATCTTTATTTTTATCATTTAATTTGTGTTTTGAGTTGAGGAAAATGTTGGTTTTTGAAGAAAGTTTTCAAAAATGAAAAATCATGATTTCAAGGGTGAAATGGTATCAGAATTTGATACTTTTTGTATGGTTGAACTCGTATTGGAATGGGTGTTCGGGTTTTGTAAAATTTGTCGAGTTCCGAGGTGTGGTTGAGGGGTAGAATTTTGGATCGATTTTTGTAAAGATTGAAACTTTATGATCCGAAATAGTTTCTTATAAGTTTTATTTGTGCTTTGAAGTTATTTTGGTTGGATTTGAGCTGTTCAGAGGTCTTTTCACTCGAGAAGTTCATTTTAGAGTACCGGTTTATCGTCTTGGAGGTAAGTATCTTGCCTAACCTTATGTGGGGGAACTATCCCTTTAGATTTGAGTCTTCTATGTTGATTGTAGTCCGTGTACGCGAGGTGACAAGTGCGTGCTCAGACTTATTTGTGGACAGTTTGCCTTTTAGGGTTCTTAGGTCCTTATATTCACTGTGTATGAAGTTGTTCTTGATATGTTTGAGTTCCTATTTGCTAGTTTCACCTCTACATGCTTTAATTAGAGTTAATTGCTTTAGGATTCACGTGTCTATTTGATTCATATTTGACTTAACTGAAGATTTTACCTCTTCTATTCTCATGCTATCTTTTCATAACTGCTTATCTTTAATTGAAATTATTATTATCTCATCCTATAATTGTTTAGTCTTAATTAGAGTTATGGTTATCCTCTGTTGCTTATCCTTAATTAAATTGTTGAATGTCATTCATAATTGCTCAACCTAAAAAGGAGTTTAGACCACCTATATCTTAGTTGACTTGCCTTTATTTGGAACTATTTGACACATGTTGGCTTCCTTATTGTTGACTTGATATTGTGGAATCGTTGCTACATTTTAGCTTTCCCTTGTTAAGTTGTTCTCTTTATGCCTATCATTTTTTATTGTGATTGTTTCTTGTGAATGAGTTCTACCGTTTCTCTATGATTTAAAGTTCTTGAGTTGATTTACTCGCCGTACCTTGTATTCTTGTCATTGTTTTTGTTGTACTTGTTGTGGTGATATACGAGGTTTCTGCCGTGCTGTAACTGTTATCTCTATTGGTTGCACTGCATATTTACTTTGGGACTACGGAATGGTATTCCGGGAGATCCCCCAGTTTTGCATATTTACTTTGGGACCACGAAACGGTTTTCCGGGAGATCGCCCTGCATATTTACTTTGGGGCTACAGAACGGTATTTCGGGAGATCCCCCTGTTTTGCATATTTACTTTGGGACTACGGAACGATATTCCGGGAAATCCACCGTTCTGTATATTTACTTTGGGACTACGGAATGGTATTCCGGGAGATACCTTTGTTCTGCATATTTACTTTGGGACTATGGAACGGTATTCCGGGAGATTCTCCTGTTCTGCATATTTACTTTGGGACTACGGAACGGTATTCCGGGAGATCCCCCTGCACTGCATATTTACTTTGGGACTACGGAACGGTATTCCGGTAGATCCCCCTGCATGTTTACTTTGGGACTACAAAACGGTATTCCGAGAGATCCTCCTGTTCCGCAAACATTCTACGTGTTGTCCGTTCTTTTTCTTATGCTTACTAGCTGATATAAGCTATGTCAGGACACTTGCACAAGCATACACGTGGCTAAGCACCCTTTGTCAGATAAGAGGTTTTCTTGATATTGTTGAGTATAGTTGCACACCCTTGTTTACTCGCCTTCTATGTGGTAATGGCTTTATTCGGCACGTGAGTTGTCAACATGATTATGAGGTCTGATGAGGGCACAGGATGCCAAGTGTTAGGGTTCAGATATTGAGACCGTGAGTTGTAATTTATCCTAGGTTCGGTACTTCGTGAAGTTGTTGACAAAAATCTGACGTGAGAGCTGTCGTAGTTGCTGAGTTATTATTTGTCCCTGCTGTATCTACGATTTCGGATTTATGTTGTGTTTTCGCTCACTCTTCTGTGTTATTATTATGGTATTCCGATCCGTTGGTACTTGTCGTTTTCCTTTCTTATTGTACTTACTGTATTATTAGTCATATTGCGTAGTTTTCATGTAGAAATCATGCACTGTTGTTCCTATACTTATGCTTGTTCATTAGATCAGTGGGTGTCTTGACTAGTCCTCGTCACTACTTCACCGAGGTTAGTCTTGATACTTACTGGGAACCTATGTGGTGTGCTCATACTACACTTCTGCACATTTTTGTGCAGATTCAGGTATTGATCGTTAGTAGCTGTGCAGATTCTTGCTGAGAGGACTCAAGGTAAACCTGTCTCCTCGTTCCCAGGCTTCAGAGTCACCTTCCTATTTTTGTGTTCACATTATTTTTACTTATTTCCAAACAGTTGTATTTAGAAGTTGTAGTAAACTCTGTAGAGCTTATGACTTGTACTACTGGTTTTGGTAAATTGTAAATTCTATAAAGATTTCTATATCGATACTGATATATTTTTTTATTATTGTTGTTATTCAGTAAATGCTAGGCTTACCTAGTCTTACCATCACGATACTCAACGGAGAAAAAATTGGGTTATGACATTATCTGTATCATAGAAGTACAACTGAAAATAACATGGATTATCATTACATGGGACCAATGACGGAAGATCATGATATATTTGTCCTTGTGCCTTAAAATTGTAAAATCCTTTCCTTGAAGATGTCATTTCTTTATCGATCTTAACTCCAAAAGATGTGAAAGCAAATATGCTATTATATGCTCGAAACTTTTTCCTGAATAATTTGGCTTCTTCGTTCTCATCTGCAATATAATTCGGGGGGAACGTCATGGGTTGCCAGTTTGATATATCCATTTCCGCAACAAAATTTCGGAGGCTCATGTTGAAACCTCTTTGCATGACAAAATGTACATTCAGAAATTTTTTCTAGCTTATGAGTATATGAAGATGATAAGTTGGAAGTAGTCGCGCCTAAGTGCAAATGAAATTTTTTAATATAATATTATATTGTAATATTTTTGAAATGTAATGAAAACAAAGAAAATAAATCTAAGCAGGTGGAGTAAATATAATTCCATTTATGTTTTCCTCTGATAAAGCTAAAAGTGACAAGTTTCTTCTTTGCCTCTTCGATTGTGTTTCTTCGATTGGTGCATCGTTAAAAGGTTGAGTCGATGCAACATATTTTTTCACCCTTCGCGATGCTCTTTTCAATGATGAATTTTCTAGTATTCAAAAGTAAATATTAATAATTTGTGACAAATAATTATATATATATA
>ML375419.1:18752-85736 GCA_005239525.1 Nicotiana knightiana | reverse complement strand
TATTTAAACCATTGTATTTACTAAACGGATTTTTATTTTAGTTATTATGTAACAAAGTGAAAGGTAATGATTTTCATAAATGTTAAAACAAGAATTTATTTCAACTAATTAAGATTGGCTTTCCTGACGGTGGTGTCCGGCACTATCACGACCTTAGTAAATTATTGGGTCGTGACAAATCCTAAACCCTACCCTCATTTCCCCCAACCCGTCGCTTCTGAATCATTTCGTTCCCTCTCTTCTCTCTCACCCCCTTCTAACCCTAACCCGTCGTCACTCATATTCCTTCGATTCATAGGGTTCTCTTGCGATTTCAGGCCTTATCTGGCCTCATCTCTCTACTGGTGTTGTGATTCTCATGCAACTTGACGGATTCTCAAGAGATTCGAACTAAACTTGGTTCAAAATCTCTCTTTTCTTGAATAATCCGTCTATATTCACCTCTATGTTTGTGAGTGCTACCACTTTCGTGTTTCTATGGTTTTCAAATCTATGGTTCAAACCAGATTTGATTCACTTCTGTTTATCTTCATAAACATATCTATTTTCCGTTTGAATCTGTTCAGATCTCTATAGATCTGAAGTATTTTTGTGTCTGTTTGGCATTTTTTCCTCAAAGATTTTTTGATTTGCTCTTATTGTTAACCGATTTTTATTTTACCCTAAAAGCTAGGGATTCGATTTTTAAGGGATTTCTGCAAAAAATGTTTAAAACATTTAAATGTTCAACTCCGGTTATCTTCTTTACTTTTCGACTTATTTCTTTTGCTTGAGTTTCATCTCTATGCCTTTATGACTTAGGGTTTCAATTAATTCAACTATTTATTTCACTGTTCTTGCTCGTTTACCTCAGCTCTGTAAATTATCATGTTAATTGATTTTATTGCTTAAATTAGGGTTTGAAATTATGTTAATAGCGATATTTTCTTATTAGACTTTTACCTATTCTTTCCTTATGTGTGATTAGTAATTGGTGCTACTTTCCTTAATTTTATTATTGTCATGATTTTTGTGCTTTGATTATTGGGGCTGACTTATAATTGATTTCTAGACTTACTGCTTGCCTTATTTAGCCCTAATCTTGTCTGCTGATTTATTCCGTGAAAGATGCTCCTTAATTTAAGTAATATTTATGTGATTTTGTCCTATTAATTGATTTGTGTTAACCCTAATTGACTGATTAACGGATCTCTGCACCTTATTTGTGCGCCATTGATTTTCCTACCTTATTTGGTTTTACTCTACTGTATGCTATAAAAAACCTTTCATTGTTATGATTTCAGAGATTCTTACACTCAGACACACCTACCTAGATACGAAGAGACTTATATTGAGACTCTTACACTCACACGCACAACTTCTTTACTGATCAATTCTTACAATTCAAAATTCTCAAAGTTGTATGTTCTCTCATAAACTTGAGTTCTTTCTATCACTCTGATTTGCTGCACTGTTTAGCCGGCTGGAAGCCAAGGCTAAACTATCTGGATCCAAACTGCCATTATATTCTTGTTTGCTTTTTTCCTAACTGGTATATATTAACTCATATTTTCCTATTTTGTTCTATTTGCTTATGTGGTTATTTTATTTCAACCTTAGCATGCTTCTGTCTGATCTATCATTCCTGCGTACTTATTTCTAAACTAGAATGCTTTAATTCCTGCTACCCTGTCCAGTTCTATGTGTTTGTTTGGTTAGTTATTTCAATCTTCAACACGTTTATGCTTAATACATGCCTATATGATCCCACTTAGTGATAATTGCTAAACTTAGTCATCTTCAGTAATATGAAACCCTGAATAGTAGTTGTATGTTCCCTGTTATGCAAACATGTAATATGCTGCCAATTATGTCTATTAGTTAAAGCATCATTTCTCTTTTGTGATCGTTTTAAATACTGATACAGTATCTATGTCTGAACCAATACCAGTTTGTTTGAACCATATGCTAAATATGGACTCTATTTGTGCTAGGTGAAGTTCTGTTTGAGTTCCTGTAAATTAAATCTATTTGCTCCTAAAAATAAAATTGTTCCCCTATACTGTTTTCAAACTTCTACTCTTAGTTATTTAGGGTCCTACCACCCATAATTTGAGCACTACCTAGGGTCCTTGAGACTCCTTCGATCTCTGACACATAGGGGTTGGTCTTCCAATCTTTTACAAACTACTGTTTCTCTAAGTAAAGTTCTGGTGTGAGCATTGCACGGGGTCCCCGAGGCCCTTGGGAACTTTGCCACACCAGAAGCCCAATTTTGTATATCATGGATGGACCACCTGTATACTTCAGACTTGCTTTCCTTGAAGGCCTGGTTTCCAGGTTAATATTGGGCCTGCTAAGGCTCCTTATAGTATAATGATTTTTGTTATGTAAGTTATTCATCATTGGGTTGTAATAATGTAATAATCGCTGTAATAAACAGATCTGGGGTTATTAGTAAAAGCTGGGGGATTTTATATATCTTTGTTCAAAACTCGGGTAGAAATCCAGCCTATAGGTTTACTGTGTTGATTGTGTGAGTATTACTAATCGTTTAGAAATCCTGCCTATAGGTTTATTGTATTGATTATATGAATGTTACTACTCGTTTACAGATCCTGCCTATAGGGTTTTTATGACTGTGCGTGACTCTACATTTTCCATTTTTTGGCATACTAGATACCCTGCCTATAGGTCTTGTATTAACTCTGCATTAGAAATCCATGTTCATAGAATCTATACACATTTTCAATCTCAACGTGCATTAGTGATCATGCGTATAGGATCTTATTTGTGTAAATTAATAAACTTTCCTGGCAACTTGTTTAAAATTATGCCCACATGTGATTAATAGATATCATGCCTATAGGAGATATAAAAATCAGTTTTCTTCAATTTAGATACCATGTCTATAGGAATAAAAGGAATCAGTTTCAAAACCTAGAAATCATGTTTATAGGATTTAAACTAATAGATATCATGCCTATTGGGTAAATCAGTTTATAAACTTAGAAATCATGTCTATAGGAGCTAATTAATTCCGCAAAATTAGAAAGCATGCATGTAGGGTCTAAAAAAGATAAAACCTATTTTTTACGAGTTAAAATCAGTAACTCGCTTAGAAACCATGTTATAGGTCTATAATTAACAATTGTAGATACCATGCCTATAGGATTTTGTTAATCAGTTCTGATTATCATTTGGGAAAACCTGTAGGGCTATTAAGAATTCTGGGCCTAAAAATTGTGACATCTTGCTGCCAGAAATGTGCCCAGATTCAGAACTTAATCAAATCAGTGGGCAAGCTAGTAGGTCCCAAAGCTCGTTTTAATAAACCGTCGTCTTACATTCTGTTTATGCCCATCTAGATATCCTTCCTATAGGATCCTAAATTAATGAAATTTGTTGATTTAACTGCGTGCATTTGTTGTTACTTGTGGAGGTTAACATGAGCTCTTATTTGCTCCTTACATGATAGTTCTATCTGAATTTTGTTTGTCGCCTAGATTTTTCTCATTTTAAGCAACATAGGTCAGTCTAAAACTACCTTAAATAGAGGTCCTAAACATCTCCAGGACCATAGGTAAGGGACGGGTAGTGCACGCATAAGGCACGAGTTAGAACCTACTAGAACACTTAAGTAACAACCGAAAGATAGTAATTGGGTAGTAAAGGAGATGATGACTCGTGCGCTAATACTATATGTAGCACCCCAACTTGGGGAAAGTTACCAAGTATTGCATGGAAATGATCCTATAGGCTAAAAATCCTAGGACCCATTTAATTCTTGTTTTAAAGTAATGTATCTTTGTCTAAATTGATTTATTTGCCTTTAAGACTAATTCGTGTAATTAAGTTCAGTCGGGACCCGCCGTTGTGGACCTCGAGGGGTTCCTAACACCTCCCCCTCAAGGTAATTTCGAGCCCTTACCTGATCTCTGGTAATTTAAACTAGTTTCATGAGTCAATTACTCTAGGTGCCCTAACACACCTTAATCCGTTAGTTGGTGACTCTTCAAATCTCATACCCCATACCAAAAGAAAGGGAATTATCTCAGAAATGTCGAAACCCGATTTCCGCGAGGAAAAAAGGGGCGCGACAGAGGTGTTTATCTGATCGTTGTGGACAAGTTAAAGGGGAAGTTTATGTATTTCGCCTAACCATAAATTCGAAGTACCAAATCCAAAATTCAATCCAAAATACAAAAAATTTAAAAATTAAATCCAAAATCCGAAAATTCAAAAATTTTGAATTTCAAGTTTGCTCAAACTATTCTCACCCCTAGTACTAACGGTTTAAGATTATCTATATATTATTAAAAGAAGAGGAAAAAACCTCCATATTAAGTCAAGTGGAAACCTCACAATAGCCACTTGGCAATTTAATAGGACAAAGTTAGTTAAGTTAGGTAATAGTTAATTTTCTTTTTGAATTTAAATTTAAAATTTTTTTAATTATGCATTATGTGTTGTTAATAATTAGTTACTCTAATTGAGTTAAGCAATTTGGAAGTTTTTAAATCTATATATATATATATGATTAAAAGGAGAGGAAAAAAACTCCACATTAAGCCAAGTGGCAACCACAATAGCCACTTTGCAATTTTGGACAAAGTTAGTTAAGTTAGGTAATAATTAATTTTCTTTTTGAATATAAATTTTAAAAAATTTAAATTATGTGTTATGTGTTGTTAACAATTAGTTGTTCTCTTTGAGTTAATAAATTTGGAGTTTCAAAATTATTCTAAAATAAAAAATAAAAATAAGAAAAATAAAATTGCCAATTCAAACTGGGGAGTAGTTTATTCCTAATATGGTAGTATATTGATAAGTGGGGACTTTGACTACTTATTAGCGTCTTTTAGCTTTTGTTTTAGTCCAAAATCGTTTAATTATGTTTTCGAAAACTGATGAAATGTGCTTAAATGCAGGAATATTTGAAGATGAACTCCCGAGATAAAATCCAACTCAAAAAGGAGTAATATGAACTCAAGGACATAAAAAGCACAGAAGCTATGAAGTGCAAACCGCAGAACATCATCTACGATTGCAGATTATGAAAGAAAAGACAGCAGAGTTTGGTATAAAGTGTGGTCCGCACATGAATTGTGTAGCTGCAAAAGCTGGGCCAGGAACAAAGTTCAGAGAATGTGCATTCCAAGTCCATCAAATGTGCGGCCGCAGAAGAAGTGCTATGCGGCCGCAAGAGTAAAAGCGCGGACGGCAGAAGATCAAGTCCGGCCGCACTTGTAAAAGTGCGGACCATAGAAAGAGTGACATGCAGCTGCATATCAGGATTATGTAGCCGCAGACTTCCAGTCTAACAAGTTGAAGAAAAAGTGTGGAATGCACATGGAATTGTGCGAGCGCAAAACCTTCCGAAGGGAATTTTTGTCCGAAATTTCTAGCCCTGTATAAAAAGATGAGTTTCACATTTTTAGGTCAACTTTTGACATCAGCTGCTACAGTAGATATTTCCTTTTATTTATTTTAGTAGTTTTTCATATTTTGAGCTATTTTAACATAGATTTTATACTTTTAATTTAGCAATATGAGTTTAATTATCATTTCTTCTTCTTTTTCTTCAATTTCAATCATGAGTAGCTAGATTTTTACTAGGGTTGTGACTCAACCTTAGTGTGTAAATCTTATGGGTGTTTAATTTAATGGTGGCATTTGTATCTATGCTCAGTTTTGGGGTCACTATTGAACTTATACCCGCTTTGCATAGATTAGGGTATATGGTTGGGTGTTAGCCTTGTTCATGCTTTATTGTGTGGAATTAATGGTTGCAAATATTAGTTCATCCCTATTTGACTTAGTCTCTACTTGAGAAAGAGAGACAGTCTAGGAAAACTTGATTAACAAGAAATTTGGTCAATCAAGAGATTGATAATCCCAATTAAAGGGTTCAACCTATAAATAGTAATAACTCGACTTGAGATTTTATCAACCATTTTGTTCAATACCCATTTGGACTTGAGAAAGCCAAATTGGGAAAATCACTCTCTGGCCGAGAGGTATTGGGTAGGTAATTGAGTGTTGATAGCTGTAATGCATCCCAACTAATAAAACAAACATTAAGGTTTATATCTCATTTAGCAAACATCTAGGTGATGGTCATAGCCCTAGGATTTTATAAAACATGAAAAAACAACAAAAACATTCTCTTAGATTTATTTCCCAATGTGAAATTGTAGTTTTCAATTAGACTTAAAAACAACCCAATTTTATGGAAGTATAAATTTTGATAATAAAAGTCACACGCTACAATGTATACTACTAACTCCCACATATATATCTCCCCGCGGAATTCGACCTCGACTCTTGTTGGGTACTATTATTGCATCGACCGTTTCATAACCTTAAATTGAGGTGTGTAATTGGACGAGATCAATTTTTGGCGTCGTTGTCGGGGAGCTAAAAACAGTGTTATCTATATATTTAGGTGTGGTTTTGGGAATATCTTCTTTTCCTTCCTTGTTACTAACGTGTTGAGAAAGTGTAGGTACAATTATGGCGAACAATTAGCTCGGAATGATAGCTTTGGGGGATGTGGACGTTGATGATGATCAAATGGATGAAGTCCCTATTGAACCTCAATCCAATTGACGAGGTCGAGCGCATCAAGACAATGTGCCCACTCCACCCTCACCTCAACCATGAACGGCTCCACACCAGGTGTTGCCGAATGAAGGATATGCAAGTGCTATAGTCCCTCCATGTATTATGGCGGGAAAATTCCAAATAATCAATGTGATGCTATCTTTCCTCGAGCAACGAGGGTTCTTCGCTGGTGCACCTGGTCAAAATGCATATAAACACTTGAAGGGGTTTGTAGATACGTGTTGGGGGAGTAAGCAAACAAATGTCTCCGAGGATGCTTTGAGGCTAAGGATTTTTCCCTTCTCTCTACGGGGGAAAGCTTTATATTTGTTGAACCTTTTCCAAATCATTCCATTCATATTGGGATGAACCAGCAGATTACAAACGCCCGATCGTACAATGAAGAGACCGTTGAGGGTGATTGAAGATGTATCTGTTGGTGTTGATAAGCTCATTCTCCCGGCGAATTTTGTTATTCTTGATTGTAAAGTGGACTATGAGGTGCTGATCATTCTTGGAAGACCTTTCCTTGCTACGGAAAGGCTCTCAATGATGTGGAAGCTGGAGAACTCATTTGTTAGGTAGGTGATGAAAAGGTGGTGTCTCACATGTGCAAATCTTTGAGGCAACCGAATAGCAATGGAGTGTGTTCTTTCGTGGACTTGGTGACTGATGTGATTATTGATGATAAAAGTGCCACAATTAATGCGAATGATATGTTGGAGGCCGTCTTGCTCAACTTTGATGATGACGAGAAGGATGGGTTCGTGGAATGTGTGAATTCTTTGCAAGGAATGGGGCCGTACAACTATGAACCCCAGAAACTTTCCTTGGATCTCGAGAATAGGAAAACTCCTCCTACAAAGTTGTCACGACCAAGACATCCCTTCGAAACACGTTGTAATGACACATAGTCTCTATGACTAGGTAAGACTAACAATTTACAGAAAATACCAATAATGGAAGCAAAGCTTAACATCTAACTGCAATAGATACTGATTAACCAATAATAATGCCGCTCGACATGTACAATAACCAAAACACTAACGTACAAAGATTTCCCAAAACCCAGAACATCATGAGACACAAGTTACAGAAAGGAAATAGTATCTCTATACACCAGAGTCTAATAAAGAAAATACAAAAAGTGTTTGACACGGGGACGAATAGAAGGAGACTCCAAGGTATGCGGACGCGACAGATATACCTTGAAGTCTCCAAAGCTGTCTCGACTCACTGATAATGCGGCTGATAACAAGCACCTGAATCTGCACATAAAACATGTGCAGAAGAGTAGCATGAGTACACCACAATTGGTACCTAGTAAGTGTCAAGCCTAACCTTGGTCGAGTAGTGACGAGGTCAGGTCAGGCCCACTGGTATATAATAAATAAAGCAGGATAGTAAAACAGTATAATAAGAGATTGGAGTTCAACAAAGGAAAACACAATGAAATAACAGAACAGCACGCGGAACTAAATAATAGGGGATCTCCCAAAATACCGTCTCGTAGTCTCAATAGTAAATATGTATGGAGAACTCTCGAGGTACCGCCTCATAGTGTAAAAAGTAAATGTGCAGGGGGATCTCCCGGGACAGAGTCTAGTAATCCCAAAAGTAAATATGCAGGGGGATCTCCCGAGATACTGTCCTGTAGTCCCAAAAGTAAATATGCAGGGGGATCTCCCGGGATACCATGCCGTAGTCCCAAAGTAAATACACATGGAAGACAATTACAGATGATAAGTACTGCAAAAGAATCTATAATTTAAACTAAGTACAAGTCGATAAAAGAAATAGGAATTTGCTAAGCATGCTGCAAGGAGTTCAGTTAAGAAATTAAGACATGTAGACATGTTATTCTAGGCTAATAGGGTAACTACACATGCTAGTATATTCAATTAAGGTGAAAACATGTAATTACTCTGTAAAAATCAGGTTTTGCAACAAATAGCATGTGTACACACTTGTCACCTCGCGTACACGACGCTCACATATCAATATCAGTACCAAATCCTAAGGAGATTTCTCCCACATAAGGTTAGGCAAGCCACTTACCTCGAACCAAGCTAAATCAATCGGTAGTAATGCTCTTCCCATGAATATCCAACTCTGGATGGCCTAAATCTAGCCAAAATTAATTACATACCATAAATATATCTATAAGAAACTAATCTAGTCAATGAAATATAAGCTAAATCAAGAAATTAGGAAATCGTCCCAAAAAGCCTCCCCGGGCCCACGTCTGCGGACATGCCAGTTCTTCCGCATCTGCGGACATGCCAACGTATCTTCATCACCGCACCTGCGGAATTCCCCTAGCAGGTGCGGATTCCACTTAACAACTCAGTGTACGCTTCTGGGATCTTAGGGTCGCACCTGCGGACCCATGTCCGCTTTTACGATCACCTCCCCCGGGCCGTCCTTCACTTCTGCGATTACTCCTCCGCAGGAGCAGCTCCGCTTCTGCAGTCTCATTTTCGCACCTGCGACCACTGGCTACTCAGACCATTTTGCATTTGTGAGATACCCTCCGCACATGCGGTCTCCCCTCCGCATGTGCGAAACACCAGAAACCAGAAATTCTCTACAAGTGCCTAAGTCCAAATCTCATTCCGTTAAGCATCCGAAATACACCCGAGGCATCCGGGACCTCAACCAAATATACCAACCAGTCTCAAAACACCATACGAACTTAGTCGATCCCTATAACCACATCAAACAACGCTAAAAACACAAATCACCCTGTGATTCAAACTTAATAAACTTGAAACTTCCAATTTTTATAACTGATGTTGAAACCTATCAAACAACGTCCGATTGACTCCTAATTTTGCACACAAGTCATATTCAACCCTACGGACCTACTCCAACTTACGGAATTGGAACCCGACCTCGATATCAAAAAGTCCACTACCGATCAAAATCTCCAAAAATTTGACTTTTGCCATTTCAAGCCTAAAAGAGCTAAATGCCTCCAAAACACAATCAAGACCCATCCCTAAGTCCAAAATCACTCGATGGAGCTAGCGTAACCGACAAAACTCCATTCCGAAGTTGTCTTCACACAGTTCCAACTATAGTCAAAATCCTAAGACTTAACCTTCTATTTAGGAACTAAGTGTCCCGAGACACTCTGAAACCACAACCAACACCTCCCGGCAAGAAACATAAGCAGAAAATGATATGGGGGAAGCAGTAAACAAGGGATTAGGGCTATAACTCTCGAAATGATTGGTCGGGTCGTTACATCTTCCCCCTCTTAAAATAATGGTTCGTCCTTGAACGAGTATAAAGACATACCTGAAGCGGTGAAAAGATGAGGATATAGCTGCGCATCTCATGCTCAGTCTCCCAAGTCGCCTCATCGACCGGCTGACCCCTCCATTGCACCTTCACGGAAAAATGTTCTTTGACCTTATCTTTATGACCTGCCTATCCAAAATAGCCATTGGATCCTCGACATAAAATAGATCCTTGTCCAACTGGACTGATCTGAAATCCAACACATGAGCCGGATCACCATGATATTTCCAGAGCATAGAAACGTGAAATACTGGATGAACTCCTGCTAGACTGGGAGGTAAGGCGATCTCATAAGCAACCTCCCCAACTCGCCGCAATACCTCAAAGGGACCAATGAACCTTGGTCTTAGCTTGACCTTCTTCCCGAACCTCATAACGCCCTTCATAGGCAAAACCCAGAGCAAGACCCGCTCTCCAACCATGAATGCAACATCGCGAACCTTCTGGTCCGCATAACTCTTCTGTACAGACTGAGCTGTGGGAAGTCGATCCTGAATCACCTTCACCTTATCCAGGTCATCCTGGACCAAATTTGTACCCAATAATTAGGCCTCACACGGCTCGAACCAACCCACTGAGGACCGACACCGCCTACCATACAGAGCCTTATACGGTGCCATCTGGATGCTCGACTGATAATTGTTGTTCTAAGCAAACTTCGCAAGTAGAAATAACTGATCCCACGACCCTCCAAACTCCATCACCCGCACGGAGCATATCCTTTAATATTTGAACAGTGCGCTCGGACTTTTCGTACGTTTAAGGGTGAAATTCTGTGCTCAGCTCCACTCGAGTACCAACTCATGTTGTACATCCCTCCAGAACCATGATGTAAACTGCATACCCTGTTCAGAGATGATAGATAACAGTACGTCGTGAAGCCTGACGATCTCGCAGATGTAGATGCCATCTCCTCGGATTAATAGGTAGTCATCACAAGAATGAAATGAGCTGACTTGGTCAGCCTATCCACAATCACCCAAGCTGCATCAAACCTCTGGTGAGTCCATGGAAGTCTAACAACGAAATTCATAGTGATCCGCTCCCATTTCCACTCCGTAATCTCTAACTTATGAAGCAACCCACCTGGCCGTTGATGCTCATACTTCACCTGCTGGAAATTTAGGCATCGAGCGACATACTCCACTATGTCCTTCTTCATCCTGCTCTACCAGTAATGTTGCCTCAAGTTCTGATACATCTTCGCGGCACCCGGATGAATGGAGTACTACGAGTTGTGAGCCTCCTGAATAATAAACTCATGCAAGCCATCTACATTGGGCACACATAGTCTGCCATGCATCCTCAATGCACCATAATCCTTAATAATGACCTCCTTAGCATCATTGTGCTGGACCATGTCCTTAAGGATGAGCAGATAGGGGTCATCATATTGACGCTCCCTGCTACGATCATAAAGAGAAGACCGAGAGACTACACAAGCCAATACTCGAGTCAACTCAGAAATATCTAATCTCACAAACTGGCTGGCTAAGGCCTGAACATTTAATGCCAATGGCCTCTCTACTAATGTAGATATACTAAACTCCCCAAACTCTCCACCCGGCGACTCAAAGCATCGGTCACCATATGGGCCTTTCCCAAATGGTATAAAATAGTGATATCATAGTCCTTGAGTAGCTCTAAAAACTACCGCTGATGCAAGTTAAGATC
Organism: Nicotiana knightiana; assembly: GCA_005239525.1. Taxonomy (NCBI): domain Eukaryota; kingdom Viridiplantae; phylum Streptophyta; class Magnoliopsida; order Solanales; family Solanaceae; genus Nicotiana; species Nicotiana knightiana. The sequence continues at coordinate 74,171 of ML375419.1, read as the reverse complement.
CTTTTGCTTGAACAGATGCTGCAAACTACGATGATCGGTGTAAATCTTACAAGGGACACCAAACAAATAGTGCTGCCAAATCTTCAAGACATGAATAATAGCTTCTAACTCAAGGTCGTGGACAGGATAGTTATTCTCATGCACCTTCAGTTGTTTGGACGCATAGGCAATCACCCTATCATCCTGCATCAACACCGCGCCAAGACCAATCTGCGACGCATCACAATATATAGTGTAAAACCCCAAACTTGTAGGCAATACCAATATTGGGGCTATAACCAAAGCTGTCTTGAACTTCTGAAACATCTCCTCACACTCCTCTGTCCACTTGAACGGAGCACCCTTCTGGGTCAGCCTAGTCATAGGTGCTCCATAGATGAGAATCCCTATACAAAACGACGGTAATACCCCGCCAACCCAAGAAAACTTCGGATCTCCATAGCTGATGACGGTCTAGGACAACTCTGCACTGTCTCCACCTTCTTCGAATCGACCTTGATCCCATCACTCAATAATGCATGACCAAATAATGCCACTGAGTCTATCCAAAACTAACACTTTGAAAATTTTGCATATAACTTCTTTTCTCTCAAGGTTTGAAGCATAGTCCTCAAGTGCTGCTCATGATCCTCCCGAGTCCAGGAGTACACCAGAATGTCGTCAATAAACACAATGATGAAGGAGTCAAGATAAGGCCGAGATACACTAAGAATCAACTGCATAAAAGTTGCTGGGGCATTGGTCAGCCCAAAAGACATCACAAGAAACTCATAGTGACCATACAGAGTCCTGAAAGTAGTCTTCGGGATATCTAGCTCCCGAATCTTCAACTGATGATAGCTTGAACGTAAGTCAATCTTGTAAAATACCCTGTCACCATGTAGCTGATCAAATAAGTCATCAATAGGAGGCAACAGATACATGTTCTTCACAAGTGCCACGATTAATATGGGTGATATGTTGGATGCCATCTTGCTCAACTTTGATGATGACGAGATGGATGGGTTCATGGAATGTGTGAATTCTTTGCAAGAAATGGGGTAGTAAAACTATGCACCCCGAAAACATTCCTTAGATCTCGAGAATAGGAAAATTCCTTCTACAAAGTTGTCACGACCCAAACATCCCTCTGAAACACGTCGTGACAGCACCTAATCTCTACTACCAGGTAAGCCTAACAATTTACAAAAAATACCAACAGTGGAAGCAAAGCTTAACATCTAACTGAAATAGATACTATATAACCAATAATGATGCCGTTCAGTATGTACAATAACCAAAACACTAATGCACGCAGCTTCCCCAAAACCCGGAACATCATGAGTCACAAGTTACAGAAAGGAAATAGTATCTCTATACACCAGAGTCTAATAAAAGAAAATACAAAAAGTGTTTGACACGGGAAGAATAAAAGAGGACTCTGAGCTCTGCGAACATACCTTGAAGTCTCCAAAGCTGTCTCAACTCACTCATAATGCAGCTGATAACGAGCACCTGAATCTCCACACAAAACATGTGCAAAAGAGTAGCATGAGTACACCATAATTGGTACCCAGTAAGTGCCAATCCTAACCTTGATCGAGTAGTGACGAGGTCAGGTTAGGCCCACTAGTGTATAATAAATAAAGCAAGAGAGTAAAACAGTATAATAAGAGACTGGAGTACAACAAAGGAAAACACAAGGAAATAACAGAACAACACGCGAAAATAAACAAAAGGGGATCTCTTGAGATACCGTCTCGTAGTCCCAATAGTAAATACGTATGGAGAACTCCCGAGGTATCGCCTTGTAGTCTCAAAAATAAATGTACAGGGAGAACTCCCGAGGTACAACCTCGTAGTCTCAAAAGTAAATGTGTAGGGGGATCTCCCGGGATACCTGTTTAACCAAAGAATTAGACTCTTTGACTAAAGTTATTTTTAAGATGAACACAGGTTACTGATAATAAAGAAAATAGAGAAAAATGAATAACAGACAATATTACATAAATTTAGAAAAGCGAAGTCAATTATATTCAAGAATCAGATGCCTTTACAAGCTGTATTCCCCTCCCTTATATAGAAGATTCCTATAACGTACAACTCTTGCTATGGTTTCTCATTAATGACTAATTATGACATTAATGAGGCGTTACAAAGGATAACGGTAATTGGGGTACGGTTACATAACGTTCGAGTAATCAATTGTGGGTCTTTGAATCTGTCCGTAACTTTATCTAGATTCATTCTGACCGTACCTCTCCCCTGTTTTGATCAGGTTGAGTTTCCCGTGGATGATAAGCTCGAGGGTTTACTGAACCGTGCCTCTTTTTTCCGTACCTCTTCAAAGAATCACATCCAACTGTCACGTTTTCCTATGTCAACGTGACTGACTGAGTTGTTACGTGTGAAACTCTTTTTTACCAATACAGATAGTCCCCCCACTTACCATATATTTAATGATTAATATTTGGTAAGTGGATATTCATTTATGGAGGGAATATTTTGTCGCCGCTTTTTCTAGAATCATTGTATCCTTCTCTGTACCATAGGCATCGTTTGTCACTTCCATTTAATGCTCATACCACGTGTCCTTTTCGGGTTGGTTCTGCATTTACTCAGCACCTTTTAGGGCTTTTTGCGGTTGTGCNTGTATTCCCCTCCCTTATATAGGAGATTCCTATAACGTACAACTCTTGCTATGGTTGCTCATTAATGACTAATTATGACATTAATGAGGCGTTACAAAGGATAACGGTAATTGGGGTACGGTTACATAACGTTCGAGTAATCAATTGTGGGTCTTTGAATCTGTCCGTAACTTTATCTAGATTCATTCTGACCGTACCTCTCCCCTGTTTTGATCAGGTTGAGTTTCCCGTGGATGATAAGCTCGAGGGTTTACTGAACCGTGCCTCTTTTTTCCGTACCTCTTCAAAGAATCACATCCAACTGTCACGTTTTCCTATGTCAACGTGACTGACTGAGTTGTTACGTGTGAAACTCTTTTTTACCAATACAGATAGTCCCCCCACTTACCATATATTTAATGATTAATATTTGGTAAGTGGATATTCATTTATGGAGGGAATATTTTGTCGCCGCTTTTCCTCGAATCATTGTATCCTTCTCTGTACCATAGGCATCGTTTGTCACTTCCATTTAATGCTCATACCACGTGTCCTTTTCGGATTGGTTCTGCATTTACTCAGCACCTTTTAGGGCTTTTTGCGGCTGTGCCAGTCCCGAAGTGACATCTTCAATTATGACTTTTCATCATTATTTTTCTTTTTTCCCATGTTTGACGGTTGTCTTCAAGTATAAATACCTTTTTTCTTTTCATTTCTTCCATGAAACACTTTTCTAACTTTGTCTTTTGTAAAGAACTTTCTTCTTGCCTTTGTAAACATGTCTTCTTCAAACCAACCTCAGGGAGTAATAGATATTGAAAATTTAACGCCATCTTCTGCTCCGACTAGGATTCGGAGGGGTGGTAGACTTAGAAGTTTAGGATCCACTCCTTCGAGGGTCTCGTCTTCTTCTCAGATAGTTCCTTCTTCTTCCACTAGATATCTAATTTCTCCGAGGTTTAGGGTTTCTCGATCTTTGTCTAGAGGTAGAGGTGAACGCCTTCGTGAAACTGGAATTGATGAAATTGTCCCTGCTAAGTTTGTTTTTGCTAGGGATAGTCAAGTTCTAGTAGACCAATCTTCTTCTCTTGAAAGTGTCGAAAGGTATTCAACCCTTATAACTGAGGGTCAAATTTTCCTTGTTCGTAGGGAGTGCTTTTGGAGGCCTGATTTCCGTCTATATTCCGAATAGTAATCAAAGAATTACATTTTACAAGACGGGATATTCTTTTGTTTATAAGTACCCTTTCACTCTAGGTTTTAGACCCCCCATTGACCCAGTCATAATTGAATTATGTCATTTTTCCAATATCTGCTTAGGACAAGTCAGTCCGCTTGTGTGGCGAGTTGTCGCATATCTTAGGAGTTTGGCTTCTTTAGCCTCGGTTCCTTTACTTTCAACCATCTTATTCATCTCTACTCTCCTACCTTATTTTGTGAATGGTTTTTACTTTGACTGCTAGAAGAAAAAGAGTGTTGGTAATCCCTGGAGATGATAAGGATAGGGGTTGGTACCTCCGGTATGTTGTTGTACCCACTGTTGGTTTAGTGGGTGAAGAAAATATTCCCTTCCCTGAGAAGTGGAATCGCGCACGTGAGTATGATTTAGCTCACATTTATTTACTTTTCCTTGTTTAGACTTGAGATGTTTTATTAACACCGTATCTATTTCTTCTTCTCTCAGCAATCATGAATACTGTTGAGAATGTCTACGGTATTCGTGATTGGGTAGAAAAATTGTTGTCCGTTGCTCCTTTAGAAGAGAGATCTTGGAAGTACGTCGTTGAGAGGTATGGTTGGCATGTAAAGTCCCATGGTAAGTGAAGTTCTTGTTCTTGCTTATTTCCTTACTCGAGTCTCTTCTTTCTTTGTCATTTAACTTTTTCCCTTTTAATAGGATTCTCTGCTCATGGGGTGTCTGCCTCATCTATCCCAAAGATGTCTTTGGCTCAGGCCCAAGAAATTATTGTCAGTTCATCTTCCTCGAAGAGGAAGATCGGTAAGTCTCGTTCCGAAGAAGAAGAAGAAGAAGAAGAAGAAGAAGAAGAAGAAGAAGAAGAAGAAGAAGAAGAAGAAGAAGAAGAAGAAGAAGAAGAAGAAGAAGAAGAAGAAGAAGAAGAAGAAGAAGAAGAAGAAGAAGAAGAAGAAGAAGAAGAAGAAGAAGAAGAAGAAGAAGAAGAAGAAGAAGAAGAAGAAGAAGAAGAAGAAGAAGAAGAAGAAGAAGAAGAAGAAGAAGAAGAAGAAGAAGAAGAAGAAGAAGAAGAAGAAGAAGAAGAAGAAGAAGAAGAAGAAGAAGAAGAAGAAGAAGAAGAAGAAGAAGAAGAAGAAGAAGAAGAAGAAGAAGAAGAAGAAGAAGAAGAAGAAGAAGAAGAAGAAGAAGAAGAAGAAGAAGAAGAAGAAGAAGAAGAAGAAGAAGAAGAAGAAGAAGAAGAAGAAGAAGAAGAAGAAGAAGAAGAAGAAGAAGAAGAAGAAGAAGAAGAAGGTGCTTTAGTACACATGCCACGGAGAAGGCAGGTGATTTCAGATGATGAGCTTACACCCTTGACCTTGCCTTCTGTGTCTATGGTTGAGCCCTCTATCCTTGATGATGTTTCACAATCCCCTATATATGAGGGTGTTGATCTTGCTCCTGACGATGTTCCTTTGGCTGTTGTCTTTCCTGCTTCTTTGAGAGAAGCTGTCTCATCTGTTCCTTTGACTATTTCGGCTTCTGCTGTTTCTTTGCCCATAACTTCCTCGACTCTTCAATCCTCCATGCCTGCTGCTTTGCCCGTGGCTTCTCCAGCTCCTAAACCCTCTGTGTCTGTTGTTGTTTCATCTCTGCCTGCTTCCATGCCTTCCGTTAAGGAAGTAGGGTCTTCCAGCAAAGAGAAGCAGTATGTGGTAATAAAGGTTCCAGCTGAGGGGAATCTTTTCAAGAAAATGGGTGAGCCCGAAGTGTGGCTCAAGCCTTTGATAGGTCCCTCTGAGAAATCCAAGCTAGCCAGCCACGGTGCTCTTATATGGGCCAATGAGGTCGTGCATACTTATTTGAAGGTATGATGCAAGTTATCCTCTTTCATTTTCGTATATGAGATGTACCATATCTGACTGGTTTATTTCTTGTAGATTAACCTTATAGGCATGAAGCTTATGAAGAGGATTTCAAACACGAACCAGGAGACAAAAGAGTTGCAGGCCGATGCTGATAATTGGAAAGCACAGTATGATAGCCTAAGGATTGACATGGATGCTTTAGAAGAGGAAAGGAGTACCTTGAAGCGGCAGATGAGAACTCATGGCAGCAGAATTGGCAGTAGAGAAGGCTTCTTCCAGTCAGGCTGATAAAGATAAAAGTATTATGGAGTCTTTGTTTGCTGAGCAGATGTCCCGTGCCTCAGAGGAGATTAGAGACTTGAATAAATTGTTAGGGCAGAAGGAGGAATACTCAGTCGAGATCGTGCAATCACTCACTCGTACTCAAGAGGACCTTCGTAAGGCTTTAGACAAAGCTCAAACTCTAGAGGAGTCGATTGTACCGTTAAGGGCCGCCCATGAAGCTGCGGAAATGGAGAAGTATAGATTGAGAGCTGAGCTTCAAGTATGGGCAAAGGATTATGAAGATCTTGAATAGGTGGATAGTGTCGATGTGAGTTGGGCGTACATGAATTCTCGCCTTGACACATTGATGGAAATGAGTAAGAGGGTTTCGACCTTAGTGCTGAAATAGCTAAAACTAAGGAAGCCATGGAGAAGGATCAACAAGGTCATAACCTTTCTTCACCTGATGGTGAGACTCCAGCCGCTCATGCCTCTTCATCCCTAGTTGCTCCCGCTCCTTCTGCCAATGAAGTCAACCCCTCTCTTTTGAAGAAGTTTAGTTGGTTCATCCCTCTTTTTTTTTCTTTGTCCTAATTGGTGGTTACCCCCAGTCCCATCTAGGGTAAATTTGGATTTCCTTGAAGTCCCCAAATGATAACTTAGGGGCATCTCAATATATATATAAAAATTCCATACGGCTAAGTATAAGTTAATACTTAGTTTTTTGCTTTGTCGTTTTAATATATTAATGCTAATATGACTTTTTGTTGAGTTTTTGTTTCACTCTTTAAGTCTTTTTCATGCTTCATTTTTCAAGGTTTTAGTTTTACCTCTGAGTTTTGCATGTAGAATGCTTTAGATTACTCGTACCTTTTTGGAATAGGCACGGTGTCATATTAAACGTGTGCCTTTTTGTAGTAGGCATAGTTTATGGAAGAGGGCCCTTTATAATTGTCATGAAGAAGACGTCTCAACTTCATGATAATGCAATAGAGTGATAGGAATTTTACACATGTTTAAGAATGTTTCCAAGGAAAGTTTTTTGCTTGAAATTTCATGACATTTTACATGTGTTTGGTTATCGTCTAAAACTCATATTTGCAACTGTTTTTGTTTAACAGATTTGATATAATCTTGTATTTCGTAGCTGTTTTTCATAGGTAACAGTTTTTCGATATTAATACAAGGAAACAACTGTTTTTTACTAGTAACAGTTTTTATAAAGATTGGGGGTTTTACCCGCAACTATTTTGGAAAACGTTTTCTAATAAGTACGAGGGAAATGTTTCCTTATTCATAACTGTTTTTATTTGATAACAGTTTCTTGAACAAATACAAGAATTTAGATCTTTCATCCATAACTGTTTTATTTGAGAACAGTTTTTTGAATGAGTACATTGATGATGATCTTTTACCCCTAACTATTTTTGTTACAACAACTTTGAATAAGTATAAAGATGTACATTTATTTTTCGTGACTAATATTTTGCCTTTCAACCCGAACATGTTCGAAGGTTTTTTCTTTTTACATTAGGCTTTGTATTTGGATGACTCTTTTGATTTCTTTCGATTCTGCTCGTATCACTTGTCTCGTTGGGTAGATGGGTCTTCAGGCTCGAGCTTTTGACTTTCTGATAGTCTTCTTTGCTTCGTCTTAGCCTTCACTACTGTATAGTTCCCCAATTATTTGAGCTTTGAAGAATGAAATCTCGAGCACTTGATTTTTCCTTCCTTGCGGTCCTTTTCCTGAAAAGGAAAAACATTCCGGACTCGAAGGTATATAGTTTTTTAGATGATGACTACTTAACCCTTTAAAACGTCCATCAGAAAGTCTAACCCTAGACCGGGAATTATGTTATTTCCTCGCGTCTTTGCAGGTCTAATATCATCATCTGGTGATGGGTTAGCTTTATGCCTATCATCTAAAAAAATTTAAATGTTCAAAATAAAATCGAACGTTTGATACCTGACGGGGGGTATTTTTTCCTTAGAAGTAATACTTCTTTAGGTGGATGGCTTTCCAGTTTGTTGGTAGAACTTTGCCGTCTATAGCTTCTAACTCATAGGCGCCTTTCCCAGCTATGCCTCGGATTTTCTAAGGTCCTTCTCAGTTTGGATTTAGCTTTCCAGCACCTGCTTCTTCGTTGATTGAAAGACTTTTTTGAGGACGAAGTCCCCAATCTTGAAGTACCTGAGATGAGCTTTACAGTTGTAATAACGCTCTATGATTTGTTTTTGAGCTGGAATTCGTATCAATGTTGCTCTCTCCGTGGTTCGATCAGGTCCTGGTTGGTCCTCAATTCGTCGTCATTTTCTCCCTCCATGGATGTTGAGAACCTTATGTTTGGTTATCCAATCTCCATTGGTATTAAGGCTTCTGATCCATAAACAAGTGCGAACGGAGTTTCTCCCGTGGCTATTCTGAAGTTGTTCTGTATGCTCATAGTACCACTGGTAATTCATCAGGCCAGATTCCATTAGCTTTATCCAGTCGCTTCTTTAGATTGTTGATGATGACCTTATTCGTTGACTCAGCTTTACCATTAACCACGGGGTGGTACGGCGTTGAAGTGATCCGCTTGATTTGCCAACTTTCAAAGAATTCTGTGATTTGTGAGCCTATGAATTGTGGGCCATTATCGCAAATGATTTCCTTTGGTATTCCAAAGTGGCATATTATGTTTTACCATAAGAAGATTTTAACTTCTTTTTCTCGCACTTGTTTGAACGCTTCTACCTCTACCCATTTTGTAAAATAGTCGGTTAGCACGAGTAAAAATCGTACCTGTCCTTTAGCTGTGGGAAGAGGTCCCACTATGTCCATCCCTCATTTCATGAAAGGACATGGGGATATTATTGGATGCAATAATTCCTCTGGTCGATGCATGTTATTGGCAAACCTTTGGCACCTGTCACATTTGTATACGAAGTTCTCGGCTTCTTCTTCCATCTTAGGCCAATAGTATCCAGCTCTGATTAAGGTTCTCACTAAGAATCTCGCCCTAGAGTGATTTCCACAGTGTCCTTCGTGGACTTCTTTCATCACAAATTCCGTTTGGTTAGGTGTGAGGCATTTAGCCAGTGGTCATCCGAACATCTTACGATAAAGTGAGTTGCGAATAAGGCAGTACCATGCAGCTTCGCGGCGAAGTGATTGAGCTGCTTTCCTGTCTTCAGGTACGGTGTCATTCTGCAAAAAATTAAGAATTTCGTTTCTCCAATCCCAGGTTAAGTTGTTGAAAGTTACCTCATTCCTGTCCTGATCTATTATTAAATGAAATAGTTGGACGACAATTGCATTGTCTTTGTTCATTACTTCCGTGACTGCTGCGAGGTTAGCTAATGCATCTGCTTCTGCATTTTCCTCTCTAGGTATTTGCATTACCTTCCATGTTTTGAATTGTCTCACGAGCTCTCGTGCTTTTTCAAGATATTGTTTCATTCTAGTCTCTAGAGCGATGTAAGTCCCCTTTATCTGATTTACTACCAGTTGGGAGTCGATGTTGATCACAATTTTCTCGATTGAGAGCTCCCTTGCAAGTTCAAGCCCTACAATAACAGCTTCGTACTCTGCTCCATTGTTAGTTATAGGATAACACTTGATAGCTTGCCGTGTCTTTTCACCCGTGGGTGATATTAAGACTATGACTAAGCCGGAACCTTTTATATTTGAAGAACCATCGGTGAACAAGGTCCATAGGCCTTGATTAGCACCGTTAAAGAGTTGTAACTCTTTTTCTACTTTAGGTACAATGTTATTACTAAAGTCAGCAACAAAATCAGCTAGTAATTGAGACTTAATTGCAGTCCTAGGCTGATAGATTATTTCATGCTCACTTAATTCTATGGCCCACTTGGCTAATCTTCCTGACAATTCCTGTTTATGCAGAATATTTCTTAAAGGATATGAGGTCACAACGGTGATTGGGTGGCATTGAAAATATGGTCGTAATTTTCTAGATGCCATTATTAAAGCTAAGGCTAACTTTTCCAGATGTGAATATCTAGTATCAGCATCTACCAAAGTTTTACTTACATAATAGATAGGTGATTGTTTACATTTTTCTTCTCTTACCAGTACTGCACTCACAGCAATTTCTGAGACAGCCAGGTAGATGTACAATCTCTCCCCTTCTTTTGGCTTTGAATGCAGTGGTGGTTTCGATAGATAAATCTTCAGATTCTTGAACGATTGCTGACATTCTTCAGTCCATTCGAACTGATTCTGCTTTTTGATAACTGGGACGAATTTAAAACTTTTTTCGAAAGACTTAGAAATAAATCTTCCTAAAGCTGCTATTCTCCCTATTAATCTTTGAACTTCCTTTTGATTTGTTAAAATATCAGGTATTTCCTCTATAGCTTTAATTTGAGCGGTATTTACCTCTATTCCTCTGTTCGATACAAGGAAACCCAAAAATTTACCTGATTGCACTCCAAAAGCGCATTTCTCTAGATTTAGCTTCATATTATACATGCGTAAAATATCAAAAGCAGTAGAGAGATGCTGGAAATGGTCTTGTGCTTGTGTTGATTTTACCAACATATCATCAATATAGACTTCCATCGTTTTTCTAAGATGTTCTTGGAACATTTTAGTCACTAACCTTTGATAGGTGGCTCCAGCGTTTTTTCAAGCCAAAAGGCATAACTTCATAACAGTAAGTCCCCATGTTTGTAATGAAGGAAGTTTTTTCCACATCTGAGGGATTCATTTTAATTTGATTATAAGCAGAATATGCATCTAAGAAGCTCAATAATTCATGACCTACTGTGGCATCAATCATTTGATCTATATGTGGCAATGGGAATGAACCTTTGGTGCATGCTTTATTTAAGTCAGTATAATCTACGAATACTCTCTACTTGCCATTCTTTTTAGGTACTACCACGGTGTTTGCTAGCTAGTTAGGGTACGTTACCTCTCGTATCGAACAAATCTTCAAGAGTTTCTGTACCTCTTCATCGATCACTTTGTTTTTGAATGGTCCTCACTTTCTTTTCTTCTGCTTAATAGGTACGAAGGATAGATCTTCATTTAGTTTATGAGCCATCACTTCTGGTGGGATGCCTGTCATATCTGAGTAGGACCACGCAAAGCAATCTACGTTAGCCTTTAAATAATCAATTAACTTACCTCTTCGAGCGGAGACCAGCCTCGTGCCTATATATACTTTCTGCTCAGGCTTTTGTTCAGATAATGGAAAAGCTTCGAGCTTCCTTGTAGTTGTTTTGATGTGCTCATCTTCCTCCGGTTCATGAATGACGTCCGGTCTGGAATCTGCATCAGTGTGGTATAGTACACCTTCCGTGGTAACTTGATTCTTCTTATCGTAAGTATTTTCTTTCATACCTGTTTCAGCAATAATACCTTCCGTACCTATTTGGGTAGTAATTTATTCCATGCCTGTTTGGGCGGCGTTACCTTCTTGGAAGATTCCCTTATCTCGTAATTCTTCCACCTCTATTTTCTTGTTGTAATGTACCATAGAGTTTATATTTCTTGCGGTCTGGTGATCGCCTTTGATTACGTTAGTGTCATGAATAAGTAAAGATATTACCAGAGCATCATTGTGCGGAAGCATTAATTCACCGATATCTGCATCATCGAAGGTTATATTGTCTTCTTCCATATTTTCACGAGCCCGTTTCCCATGTGTAATTGTGAATTTTGTGGTTGTTTTGCAGATCACTCCATTTATTTCTTCACCACCGTGTATCATGTTGACGGTTCGTTTTGGAGAAGGAGGCTTTTGGGGCTCCTGCATGTTCCTCATATATGCATGTTTACCTTTATCACTAAACAATTATGTTAAATAGCCCTGTTTCAATAAATTTTCTACTTCACCTTGTAAAAATCTGCAATCCGCAGTTTTGTGCCCATGATCGTTGTGGAGTTCACACCAGTGATATGGGTTCCTTCTACTTGGATTTGACTGCATCTCTTTGGGCCACTTAACCTTGTCTCCCATGTTCCTCAATATTGAGACAAGTTCAGTAGTACTTACATTAAAGGTATGATCCCCAATTTGAGTATTACCTCTAGGTCGTTCATCTCGATCTTTTCTGGATCTAGACGAGGATGAGACTATGTCTCTTCCTTGTGGTCTTTAGTCCGACCTAGTATTTTCGAACCTGGGGCGAATATCGCATCCCAAGGGTCCTAAGTAAGGATTGTACCTATTTTTACCTAATCTTCTATCTGATTCAGGACGTCTGGATCTGGAATGATCTTCATCTCTCGAACGAGCAATGATATCTTCTTCTATTCTGAGTTTAGTACTATACCTGTTATATACATCATTCCATGTTATAGCGGGGAATTCTCTTAGACTTTCCTTAAGCCGTCTCGTGGATTCTGAGCTTTTATCGTTTAGGTTGCTTGCAAATGCCATGGCTGCCCAATTATCAGGCACCCTGGGTAACTGCATTCTTTCTCGTTGAAACCTGTCTACAAACTCACGGAGTAGTTCCGTGTCTCCTTGTTTTATTTTGAATATGTCTTCCATTCTCTTCTCAACTTTTTGTGCACCAGAGTGTGCTTTTATAAACGAATCTGCAAGCTCAGCAAAAGAGTCAATAGAATTTTCAGGGAGAAGAGAATACTAGGTTAGGGCCCCTTTGGTAAGTGTTTCCCCAAATTTTTTGACAAGGACTGATTCAATCTCTTGTTTTGTTAAGTCTTTGCCTTTTACCCCAGTAGTGAAAGCACTCACATGGTCACGTGGGTCAGTTGTTCCATCATATTTGGGAACGTCGGGCATTTTAAACTTCTTGGGTATAGGCAAGGGTTCCGCACTTGGCTTCCAAGGTTGTTGAGAATACCTATCAACATCAATGCCTTTGATGATAGGTGGTACTCCAGGAATTTGTTCGATGCGATCGTTTTGCTCCTTCATCTATTTTTGCATGGTTAGCAGTAAATTTTGTAATTCTGAGTTATTAGATATACCTGGTATCGTTTTGAGAGATTTATTAGGAGTATCTCCTCTTCTTGAGTTTGCCAACTCAGATTGAGGATTTTCCGTGGTCATGGTGTTATTGGGGGTGGCGTCGGCGGTGTAGGTAACGCTGCCGGTAATCCTCTCGCAAATTCTTGCAAAGGTTGGCTCACATACTCTGCAATCATTTGCTTTACACGATCTTGTTCCACAGTTTGATCATTATCACCATTGTTGTTATTGGATCTTTCAGGGGATTATTCCCTAGAACCACGTGGGGATCCTGAAGGCGATGGAACTGGGGTTCCACTCCTTTGCTGATTGTTGTCGTTGGAGTTTGACATAGCTCAGAGGATATCACTTGAAAAGCAAACAAAGATTATCATATTCCCGGTAACGGAACCAATTTGTTTAACCAAAGAATTATACCCTTTGACTAAAGCTATTTTTAAGATGAACACGGTAATTGGGGTATTCCTTTACAAGTTGTGTTCCCCTCCCTTATATAGGAGATTCCTATAACGTACAAATCTTGCTATGGTTGCTCATTAATGACTAATTATGACATTAATGAGGTGTTAAAAAGGATAACAGTAATTGGGGTACGGTTACATAACGTTAGAGTAATCAATTGTGGGTCTTTGAATCTGCCCGTAACTTTGTCTAGATTCATTCTGACCGTGCCTCTCCCCTGTTTTGATCAGGTTGAGTTTCCCATGGCTGATAAGCTCGAGGGTTTACTAAACCGTGCCTCTTTGTTTCGTACCTCTTCAAAGAATCACATCCAGCTATTGTGTTTTCCTGTGTCCACGTGACTGGCTGAGTTGTCAAAAGTTGGCTTACTTGTGAAACTTTTTTTTACCAATACAATACCGTCCCGTAGTCCCAAAAGTACATATGCAGGGGGATCTCCCGGGATACTGTCCCGTAGTACCAAAGTAAATATACAGCGCAGACAATTACAAACGATAAATACAGCAAGAGAATCTGCAATTTAGACTAGGTAAAAGTCGAGAAAAGAAGCAGGAATTCGCTAAGCATGCTGCAAGGAGTTCAGTTAAGAAATTAAGACATGTATACATGTTATTCTAGGCTAACAGGATAACTACACATGCTAGTATATTCAATTAAGGTGAAAACAGGTAATTACTCAGTAAAAATCAGGTTTTGCAACAAATAGCCCGTGTACGCACTTGTCACCTCGTGTACACGTCACATATCAATATCATTACCAAATCCTAAGGGGATTTCTCCCATACAAGGTTAGACAAGACACTTACCTCGAACCAAGATAAATAAAATGGTAGAAATTCTCTTCCCACGAATATTCGAATCTGAATGGCCCAAATCTAGCCACTCAATTACATACCATAAATATATCTATAAGAAACTAATCTAGTCAACGAAATCTAAGACCAAGCAAGAAATTAGGAAATCGTCCAAAACGCCTCCCCGAGCCCATGTCTCGGAATCGAATAAAAGTCACAAAATATGACTCCCATTCACTCACGAGTCTAACCATACAAGAATTACTCGAATTCGACCTCAAATCGCCTTCCAAAACTCCAAATTTTAGTCCAAGAGGTTTCTACCATTTTCCCCCAAATTTCCAACTCAAATCCCTAATTAGAAGATGAAAATAGCAATAGATTCATGAAATATAGCCCAATCCTAGTTACAATCACTTACCCCAATAATCTTCTCGAAGAAACCTCAAAAAATTACCTCACACCGAGCTCTCAAATTCCCAAAATCGAAATGGGAATCAAACCCTCGAATTTCTCTTTTTTGCCCAGTTTTTCCGCATGTGCGGACATGCCACCGCATCTGCGTCACCGCACCTGCAAAATTCCTCTCGCAGGTGCGGATTCCACTTAACAACTCAGTGTCCTCTTCTACGATCTTAGGGTCGCACCTGCGTGTGCGCACCTGCAGACCCATGTCCGCTTCTGCGATCACCTCTCGGGTTGTCCTTCGCTTCTGCGATTACTCCTCTACAGGAGCGGCTCCTTCATTTTTGCACCTGTGACACTAGCTACCTAGCCTAGGGCCGCATCTGTGAGCTACCCTCCGCACATGTGGTCTCCCTTCAGCAGGTGCGAAACACCAGAAACCAGCAATTCTCAGCAAGTGCCTAAGTCCAAACCTTATTCCGTTAATCATCCGAAACACACTTGAAGCCCTAGGGACCTCAACCAAACATACCAACCAGTCCTAAAACGCCATACGAACTTAGTCGAGCCTTCGAATAACATCAAACAACTCTAAAAACACAAATCACCCTCCGATTCAAACTTAATGAACTTAAAACTTCCAATTTCTACAACTGATGCTGAAACCTATCAAACCACATTGAATTGACTCCAAATTTTGTACACAAGTCATATTCAACCCTATGGACCTACTCTAACTTCCGAAATCAGAATCTGACCCCGATATCAAAAAGTCCACTATTGGTCAAAATCTCCGAAAATTCTACTTTCGCCATTTCAAGCCTAAATGAGCTACAGACCTCCAAAACACAATCCGGTCACACCCCTAAGTCCAAAATACTGAACAGAGCTAACGGAACCGACGAAAATCCATTCCGGAGTTGTCTTCACACAGTTCTGACTACAGTCAAAATCCTAAGACTTAAGCTTCTATTTAGGAACTAAGTGTCCCAAAACACTCCAAAACTACAACAGACACCTCCCGGCAATACACATAAGCAGAAAATGACACGGGGGAAGAAGTAAACAGGGGATCGAGGCTATAACTCCCGAAATGACCGACTGGGTTGTTACATCCTTCAATTGAAGAGCCTCATATCTTGGAGTGAAGCCATTTCCTCCATATCTTAGGTATGAATTCCTTGGCCCTTCATATACTTTACTGGTTATTCATTCCTCTTGTTTGACTTACGTGCATGTCGACTCCACATCGGTGGTGCTTCACAAGAGGAAGAAAATTATTGGGTGAACTTTGGCGGATAATCGGGGAATAAGCCCCCCATTTTGCATGCACAAGATTAACTTGGAGTAAGATTCAAAACCCTCCATTAAACATCAAAGGAGACTCAATGAATCCATGCAAGACGTGTTCAAAAAGGAGATCATCAAGTGGTTAGATGCCGAGGTTGTCTACCCCATTTCTGACAATTCGTGGACTTCTCCGGTGCGATGTGTTGCCAATAAGGGGGGCATAACAGTGGTCACGAATGACAAGAACGAGTTGATATCCATAAGAAAGGTTACCGGGTGGATAGTGTGTATGGACTATCGGAAGATAAACAAAGTCACGAGGAAATACCATTTCACACTCCCCTTCCTTGACCAAATACTTGATCGGTTGGCAGGCCTGCTTTCTATTAATTTCTAGATGGATATATGGGGTACAACCAAATCCTTATTGCCCCAGAAGATCAAGAGAAAAATACTTTCACTTGTCCCTATGGAACTTTCGCTTTCAAGCGGATGCCATTTGGCTTATGCAATGCAGCGATGACTTTTCACCGGTGTATGATTGCGATCTTTACGGATATGGTAGAGGACTACCTTGAAGTCTTCATGGATGACTTCTCGATAGTTGGGGATTCCTTTGATGATTGCTTGGAAAATTTAGATAAAGTATTGGCAAGGTGTGAAGAAACGAACTTGGTGTTAAATTGGGAGAAATGTCATTTCATGGCCGAGGAAGGCATTGTCCTTGGCCACATTTTAAACAATGCCATAGAGGTCGACAAAGCGAATATAGAGGTGATTTCTAAACTTCCACCTCCAACCTCAGTGAAAGGCGTGTGAAGTATCTTGGGTCACGTGGATTTCTACCGGCTTCATAAAGGATTTTTCTAAAGTGGTGAACCCGTTGTGCAAGCTCTTGGAGAAAGATGCTAAATTTCACTTCAATGATAATTGCATGAGAGCCTTTGAATTGCTAAAGTTCAAGTTGACAACCACCCCCATTATCATCGCTCCTAATTGGAGTATTTTGTTCGAGCTCATGTGCAATGCTAGTGATGTAGAAGTGGGAGCAGTTTTTGGGAAACGCACCAACAAGAGTTTTCATCTTGTCCAATATTCTAGTAAGACCATGAATGATGCCCAAGTCAATTATACTATTACAAAGAAAGAGCTCCTTGCCATTGTGTTTGCAATTGAGAAGTTCTACCCATACTTGATGGGTGCATAGGTTATTGTTCGTACGGATCATGCGGCACTTCGCTATCTTATGAGCAAGAAAAGATTACAAAGGTAGATTGATTATATGGGTTCTATTGTTGGAAGATTTTGATATTGACATCCAATCTCGAAAAGGGAGTGCAAATCAAGTGGCGGACCATTTGTCTCGTTTGGAGGAGGAGGGGAGGCTGCATGATGGCCTAGAAATCAATGAATCCTTTTCTGGCGAGCAACTCTTAGCTATTTCAATGAAGGAGATGCCATGGTTTGCAGATCTAGCAAACTTCCTTGTGTGTGAAATCATCCTGGATGAGTTCTCTTCAAATCAAAGGAAGAAGCTCAAACGGGATTGTCAAGATTATTTTTGGGACGAGCCATACCTTTTGCGGATTTGCACAAATGGAGTAATTAGAATATGTTTACCGGACGAAGAGCAAATTCTTATTCTTGAGGCTTTCCATTCTTCTCCTTATGGTGGTCAACATGGAGGAGCAAGAACAACGGCCAAAGTGCTAAGTTGCGATTTCTTTTGGCCCACTTTCTACAAAGATGCAAGTGATATGGTGAAAAGATGTGATGAATTCCAACGGGCCGGTGGAATCCCAAATAAGAATGAAATGCCTCTCACTACCATTTTGGAGATCGATATATTTGATTTGTGGGGTATTGACTTCATGGGCCCTTTTGTGAGTTCTTGTGGAAACACATACGTCTTGGTCGCGATCGATTATGTGTCTAAATGGGTTTAGGCCATTTCTCTACCAAATAATGAAGCGAAAAGTGTGGTGGCGTTCTTGAAGAAGAATATTTTCACAAGATTTGGTACTCCGCGGGCTATCATAAGCGATGGGGAGTCGAATTTTTTCAACAAGGCTTTTGACACTTTGGTTAGAAAGTATGGTGTCACTTATAAAGTTACGACTCCCTGTCATCCACAAACTAGTGGTCAAGTGGAAGTCTCCAACCGTGAGATAAAGAGTATCTTGTCCAAAACAATGAATGCTAACCGGGCGGATTGGTCAAAGAAGCTTGATGATGCACTATGGGATTATCGAACGACTTTCAAAACTCATATTGGGATGTCTCCATACTGGTTGGTGTTTGTCAAAGCTTGTCATATTCCAGTGGAACTTGAACACAAATCCATGTAGGCTTTAAAGAAAAATAAATCTTGATTGGGATGCAGCTGCTAACTTGCGGGTTGCACATTTGAATGAATTGGATGAGTTCTGGTACCATGCATATGCAAGTTTGTCCTTTTAGAAAGAGAAAATGCAGTTCCTTCATGACAAATACATCCGAAACAAGTAGTTCAAGGTGGGTGATCTTGTTTTGTTGTTCAACTCACGATTGTTCCAAACATTCCTTATCCCAATAGGATAGTGCAAATCTCAGGTCTACAAACCTCATCTCAGCCAATACAAGTAGCCTCACCAACAAGTCTCAAAAATAATCATATGGAGCCCCACACCACACGGTTCCGTACACTAACAAGTAATAATTCAGACATGACAGATAATAGTAATAAAGTTAAATAAGAAGTCTACTAAGCATGTTAAGAAGACAGGGTAATTTTAACATTTCCTATGAACTATTTTCAACAAGGTGAAAGCAAAATACATGAAATAAGCATAAGGATTACATTTCATCACAGTATCGTTCGTGCCATGAACTCATGATAACATAAAATCATGATAATATAAATGAAATGGCACGGCATCACCTTCGTGCTTTACTCTCAAATAAAATGGAACGGCATCACCCTTAGTGCTTTACACTTACATAACATGACACGGCATCACCCTTCGTGCTTTGACACTCACATAACATGGCACGGCATCACCACGTCAAAATTTGATCAAGTTATAATAAACTAAATCTTAGTTTTTACCATTTAATTCTATATTCTTAGTATCTATGAGTCAAGTAATACATGAAGCAAGAAGGTCACGTAATTCTACAAGGCACAATTCATAGCATAATCTACCCCTTAGCATGATTAACCTTGGCACATGCATATATGCTCGTTATCTCATATATGTATAGCCCCTACATATAGCAAATAATGTCAAATAGTAGGAAAAATTCCCTCAACATCGATAGGCAAGACACTTACCTCAACTCGGATAACAAAATACTAAATTTAACTTCTTTCTTTACAATTTCATCTCCACCCGGCTCAATCTAGCCAAAGACAACTTAAATATATCACACAATGCAAGAGAAAATAATTTCAATTAATAAAGGTATGGCCTTTATAATATCTCCAAAAAGTCAACCCCCGGGGCCTGCCCGGTCCAAACCCGGGTCCAAGGATAGGTCTTGACTACCCATAACCCCACGAGTCCATGTATGTGATTAGTTTTCAAATTTGAGTCCTATTCAACTCTCAAATCCCAAATTATTATTTTTTCAAAACTTTGACAAAATCTCCAAATTTTTCCCTAGGTTCTCATGAATCTGATGTTAATTCTTATGTATAATCAAGAAATTTAATTGAGAATTGATTAGATATACTCAACTAATGGTTTGGTATGAAAATCACTTCACAAAATCACCTCACATCGAAGCTAAGGTCCAAAATATAACAAAATGAAGCTAAGTCTCGGAATTCTCAGCTATATGTAGGCTGCAGATATCGCATTTGCGACATGGGGTTCGCAAATGAACCCCGCAAAAGCGAAAAACCCTTCGTAAAAGAGAAATTTTAAATTCTCTACTGCCTTCACAAATGCAACCAAAAAGGTCACAAATGCGAACACTGGTCTTTCGTAAAAGCGAACATACCCAGCCCAAGACTTTATCACAAA
Organism: Nicotiana knightiana; assembly: GCA_005239525.1. Lineage (NCBI taxonomy): Eukaryota > Viridiplantae > Streptophyta > Magnoliopsida > Solanales > Solanaceae > Nicotiana > Nicotiana knightiana. The sequence goes on along the minus strand of ML375419.1, from coordinate 54,351 downwards.
TGCGATACTTTGTCCGCAAATGCGAACTCAATAGGCTTTGTAAAAGAGGCATTTCTTCGCAAATGCGAGTCCCTCCCCCAGCAACCCAGGTTCGCAAATGCGAGGTATTAGCATTTCCGACAAAAACATCGCAAATGCGATGACACCAGTACCAGCACTAAAAAAAACATAAAATCGATCTGAAACCAATCCGAAACTCACCTGAGCCCCCGAGGCTCCAAACCAACCACCCACACTTGTCCAAAAACACAACACAAACTCTCTCGCGCGATAAAAGCATCAAAATTACCTCTAAAAGCACGAATCAGATGCCAAAATGCATGAAGATCAAAATAAACTTCAAGAACTTCTATAATTGCAACCGAGCGTTTGAACCATACCAAATCAACTCCAAACAACGTCAAATTTTGAAGGCAAGTTCCATATGACATATCAATGCTATTCCAATTCCCGAAATAACTATCCAAATCTGATATCCTCAAAGTCAACTTCCGGTCGAACTTATGAACTTTTCAAGCCTTTAAGTTTCCAACTTTCATCAATTAGTGCTGAATCCTTCGAGAAATGTCCAAATGCAAATCCGTATGCCCGAGTCCAAAATCATCATTCGGACCTAACGGAACCATCAAAACTCCAATCCGAGGTAAAATACTAAAAAATCAAACTTGGTCAACTCTTCCAACTTAAAGCTTCAATCTTGAAGTTCATTCTTTCAAATCAATTCCGAATAATTTGAAAACCAAAATCGACGATTCACACAAGTCATAATACATCATGTGGTACTCGTGCCCTCAAACTACCGAGCGACGCGCAAATGCTCAAAACGACCAATCGGATCGTTACATATATTAACCCCCCCCCCCCCCCCCCAACACACACACACAAAATATATTTCTTAATTTTATTTTCATTTTAAAGAATTTTTTATAACAAAAATGTAGTTCATTTAAGCTTTATTTCTATTACAAATATTTGGATTGTGACTTTATAAAAAATAGATTTAACTTTCTTATTATAGTTGTTCTATCTCGACTAAGTAGGCGTTTGGACATAAGAATTATAAAATTCCAAAAAATGGTGAAATTTTTTTTAAGTGAAAATGGCATTTGAAATTTAGGGTTGTGTTTCGACATAAATTTCAGTTTGGGTTGTTTCTGAAGTTTTGTGAGTGATTTGAGTGAAAATTTTGAAAAATATGCTTTTTGGAGTTTTTCAAACTTTCGAAAAATTTAAAATACATCTTCAAGTGAAAATTTAAATTTTTATAACAAATGCTCAATTCGAAAAAAAGTAAAAAAATTTTGAAAAAAAAGGAAAAATTTATGTCCAAACGGTCTCTCAATTTATAAAAAATCATTCCTAAATTTACTGGTGTTTTTCACGGCAAATTCTCCAATTTTATCTATAAAACTAGTGATTGTATTTAGAGGAAAATATTGTTCCTTGGTAATATATAGTAATTATTACAAACTATAATATTTAATAGACTTTTGGAATAGGTAAGTCATCTTGCCTTCCAATCCCAACTTAATGTTGTTCCCTAGAGAATAACCCTTAGGGGTTGTTTGATACGCGGAAAAAAGTGTCCCCGATTATAATTTCTAGACTAATTTATCTTATATGGGAGGTGGAATAATATAATCTCATGTTTGATGGGATATTGAGATATACTGTATTAAGACTGGGATTAAATTATATCATGTTTGGTTGACAGTATATATTTATCCTGGAAATTTCACACCTTATTGCATCTTATCCCGCGTACCAAACGATCTCGTAAGGTGTGACTCTTCTCCTAATCCTGCATGAACGCAAAATGCATGTGTACCGCATTGTCCTTTTTATTTATTATTAATTAAATTTACAGACTTCTAAAATTTTAAAATAATATTTAACTTATTTTATTACTAACACTTTTTTTTTTGCCTTCTATTCCTATTTAATGTTGTTCCCTAGAGCATCACATCTTAGGGGTACGATCTTTTCTGGGATCATACGTGAACTTGAGATGCATTGTGCACCGAGCTACTCTTTAATATTTATTAATAATTAGATACACAGCCTTCTAAACTTTAAAATAATATTTAACTCATTTAAGTATGGACACTTAGTTTTTTTTCCTTTTCTGTACTTTGTTTTCATGTAAGGTATTTTGTCATATAAATCGATTTATGTTTTACCTGTAGAGATGCAACATTATTTTTTGTTCCCCTTAAAACATGTAAAGAATTTATGAGCATACGTAATAAATTTTAAATATTATTTTCCTTACTATATGTATATAAGTATCTAAAAAAATTCATTAGAGAATTAAATTTTTATGGTGTTATGATTTTTTTTTGTAGGCAACTAAAAGAGAAACAAAGCAAACCCGAATCCTTTGGAAATACACAAAATTAAAACGTATGTATATAAGTAGCTAACTTTTTTCCATAGCGAATTAAATTTTATTGTCTTACGATTTTTCCTTGTAAGGCAAGAATAAAAGAAACACAAACCCTCAATCCATCTGTCGCAAATCCAGAAACCAAAATTTTATGAGTCTTATCCATAAGTTTTTTGGCTTTCTTTTTCTTTTCTTTTTTTCTTTCTAAATTACCTAACGGCCTCTTCATTTTATCAGAGGAACTGTCTTAACCAATTTTTCCCCAAGAATTCTTAATTTTTTTTTTTATATTTTACGCCCATACATGTCAAGATGACAGCACATGATAGTTAAACAGAACTTTCTCAGTCCTATAGAGCAACTTGTTGTTCCAATGTAAAAGACACATCATATGAAGCAAATACTTTTGCTGTGAGGCCGACAAACTGTTAGTAATCTGTATTGCCGTAAAATAAAATAATAATAATTTTTGAATTTTAAAAATCAGTAAGAAACCTCACTAGCGCGGGATTAGCGCGACCGCGCTAGTGGAATATACTAGGGACAGTGAGAAGCCTGACTAGCGCGACCACTAGCGCGTGCTGAGCGTGAGCGCGCTAGTCCAGGCGTCCTTAGTTTTTTCTATGAAAAATAATATAAGAATAAACCGAGCTCACTCAATACACAGTGTGTCCTTAAAGAAATTATTCCTCTCAAGTACCCGAGGTGTTGGAATCTATCCTCCCAGGATAGAACGATTTAACTCACCGGAGTGTTGGTACCAAAAACGCCGGTGATAAACGAACAACTCGAAGGCTGTAAAACACACTAGAATATTTTGTGCAGACGAAGAAGAAGAAGAAGAAGATTAGAAAATTTAGTAAGTAAATATTCTAGGACTTAAGGTATATTTATAGCCAATTTAGTACTGTTTCTGAAAAGGTTTTGCAACCTTTCAAAACAGCCATAGCTGTTGGAACAGGTGTGAATCCTTTCACAACAGCCATAATTGTTTTGAACAGGTATGAATATTGCGGGAAATTTTAAAAATGGGTCGGGTCGAACCGGGTCGCGGGTCATTTCGGATTCGAAATTAATTAAATTAATTAATTAAACAATTTGAAAAGAATTTTATCCAAAAAGATTAATCAATCAATCGATCTTTGACCAAATCCAAATTCAAATCCGAATCCGAATTCGAATCCGAAGGAAATTTAAAAATCGGGTCGGACCGGACTAGGTCGTGGGTCGTGGGTCGCGGGTCATTTCGAATTCGTAATTAATTAAATTAATTAATTAAATAATTTGAAAAGAATTTTGTCCAAAAAGATTAATCAATCAATCAATTTTGACCAAATCTGAATCCAACCAAATCCAAATCCGAATCCGAATAAGGAAATTTAAAAAACGGGTCAGACCGGACCGGGTCGCGGGTCATTTCGGATTCGAAATTAATTAAATTAATTAATTAAATAATTTAAAAAGAATTTTGTCCAAAAAGATTAATCAATCAATCGATCTTTGACCAAATCCAAAGATCGACGACGGCGAAGCCGAAGCCGAAGCCGAGCCGAGCGAGCGACGACGACGGAGACGGCGCGAGGCTTGCCTTCTTTTCAACTCTTTAAGAGCTAGAAGAAGAGTTTCTCTATATATACACATAGATTTTCTTTCCTTCTTCCAATGAGGGACAAAGTGCACTAATTCAAAATTTCACTTCCCTCCATTTCTTTTCCCACCATTTTCCGTTAACTCTCTTTAAGCTACACCAAGCTTAAAATTAAGCTAAATTAAGCTTAAAATTAAGCTAAAATAAGATTAAAGACCAACAATCCCCCACATGAATGGGGAATGGATATAAAAAGGAATGCACGGACGTGTGTATGTTTTACATACAAGAATTAATTGCATCTGGATAAGTAGGTTTCCCTTTGAACTTTCCGTAGTGAACTTATATCGGATATACTCGGTCAATCGGTAGATTTGATATCTTTGAACCGTCGAGCTTTGTTGTATACCTAGACAACATAAGTCACACAATCAATCCTTAACCATCTATGGTTCTCACGGTTGTGTTCGTTTCATCCATGAACACCGCCTGGTTTCATGAGTGCTTAGAGAATGGGCCTTTACTTTCATTCCCCTTGAAGCGGCTTATACTTCACACTCACATAGGTGATTCCTAAACGTGTAATCCTAAAGAAACACTATCTGGTCACATCCTGCCAGACTTAGCAAATCATTAAAAAGCTTTAAGCTTTATTGACTCATCAAAAAGCCTTAATGCTTTACCTTTATTTCTGAACATTGTCTTCATCACGAGAATGGGTTGAGTTATTTGACAATGTTGAACCGTCATTCATAACTTTGTTTGATCTTTTTGAACCTAGCTCTTGGGATCTCCAGTCTGCTAGATAGAGTTACCGCCATGATGACTTGTCCTAGGCCTTAACCTTATTCCCTTTGATGATCTTTCAACTGCCTCTTTAGATAGGCCTTTTGTAAGTGGATCTGACACGTTATCTCTTGACTTTACGTAGTCAATTGTGATAACACCACTAGAGAGTAGTTGTCTAACGGTATTATGTCTCCGTCTTATATGACGATATTTTCCGTTATACATAACGCTCCATGCCCTGCCTATTGCCACTTGACTATCACAATGTATACAAATAGGTGCCAAAGGTTTGGGCCAAAATGGAATATCTTCCAAGAAATTTCGAAGCCATTCAGCTTCTTCACCGGCCTTAGCTAAAGCTATGAATTCAGATTCCATTGTAGAACGGGATGCACGTTTGTTTGGATGATTTCCAAGACACTGCTCCACCCCCAATTATGAAAACATATCCACTCGTGGATTTAACTTCAGATGATCCGGTAATCCAATTTGCATCACTATATCCCTCGATCACGGAGGGATATTTTGTTATAATGCAAAGCATAGTTTTGGGTATGTTTCAGATACCCCAAAACTCGTTTCATTGACATCCAATGTGTGTGATTGGGATTACTTGTAAATCGACTCAGTCTGCTAATAGCACATGCTATATCTAGTCGCGTACAATTCATGATATACATCAAACTTCCCAATACTCTAGCATAGTCCAGTTGTGAGTCACTTTCACCTTCATTCTTTTGAAGTGCATAACTCATGTCAATTGGAGTCTTGGCAATTTTTAAATCCAAATACTTGAACTTGTCAAATACCTTTTCAATGTAGTGGGACTGTGATAATGCTAGACCTTGTGGAGTCTTGTGAATTTTGATTCCTAAGATCACATCAACAACTCCTAAGTCTTTCATGTCTTCTAGCCAACATGCGCTTTGTAGCATTTATATCTGACATGTTTTTGCTCATTATCAACATGTCCTCAACATATAAACAATCAATGACTTCATGACCTGGAGTGTTTTTGATGTAAACACATTTGTCGCACTCGTTGATTTTAAACCCACTTGCCAACATTGTTTGATCAAATTTGGCATGCCATTATTTGGGTGCTTGTTTAAGTCCATAAAGCGACTTAACAAGTTTGCACACTTTCTTTTCTTTACCAGAAACCACAAAACCCTCAAGTTTTTCCATGTAAATCTCTTCTTCCAATTCTCCATTTAAGAAAGCTGTTTTAACATCAATTTGATAGATTTCAAAACCATACACGACCGCTAATGCCACTAACATCCTAATAGATGTTATCCTCGTTACTGGCGAGTAAGTGTCAAAGTAATCAAGGCCTTCCTTTTGTCTATAACCTTTGACAATAAGTCTTGCCTTATATTTTTCAATAGTACCATCAGCTTTCATTTTCTGTTTAAAGACCCATTTCGAACCTAAAGGCTTATTTCCAGGAGAAAGATCAACCAATTCCCATATATGGTTATCCAAAATTGATTGAATATCACTATTGACTGCCTCTTTCCAAAATGATGAATCAGAAGACGACATAGCTGCTTTAAAAGTTTGAGGATCATTTTCAAGCAGAAATTTCACAAAATCTAGTCCAAAGGAAGTATATGTTCTTTGACGTTTTCTACGCCTTGGATCTTCTACACTTGGATTATTTTCCTTCGGTTCTTCCCGAGGTTGTTTAGGTCTTTCACTTAACGACTCGCATTCAGTTTTATACGGATAAATGCTTTCAAAGAATTCAGCATTATCTGATTCCATTACCGTATTAACATGAATCTCGGGATTATCGGATTTATGGACCAAAAATCGACATGCTTTACTGTTTGTAGCATATCCAATGAAAACGCAATCTACTGTTTTTGGTTTGATTTTAACCGTTTTAGGTAAAGGAACTTGTACCTTTGCTAGACACCCACACACTTTGAAATATTTCAAGTTGCATTTTCTACCTTTCCATTTTTCATATGTAATAGATTGTGTTTTGCTGTGGGGTACTCTGTTGATTATTCGGTTAATTGTAAGGATATCTTCCCCCCACAAACTCTGAGGTAATCCGGAACTTATTAATAAAGAATTTGTCATTTCCTTTAATGTTCGATTTTTCCTTTCCGCAATTCCGTTGGATTGAGGTGTGTAAGGTGCGGTAGTTTGATGGATAATTCCATATTCCGAACATATTTCTGCAAACGAAGATTCATATTCTCCACCTCTATCACTTCTAAGCATTTTGATCTTTTTATTCAATTGATTCTCTACTTCATTCTTGTATTGCTTAAATGCTTCAATTGCTTCATCCTTAATATTAAGCAAACACACATAACAATATCGAGTGCAATCGTCAATAAAAGTAATAAAATACTTTTTGCCACCTCTAGATGGTGTCGACTTCATATCTCAAATGTCAGTATGAATTAAGTCTAAAGGATTTGAATTCCTTTCAACAGACTTATAAGGATGTTTTACAAACTTAGATTCAACACATATTTGACATTTCGATTTATTACACTCGAATTTAGGCAATACTTCTAAATTAATTAACTTCCGCAAGGTTTTATAATTGACATGTCCTAAACGACTATGCCATAAATCATTTGACTCCAACAAATAAGAAGAAGCTGAAATTTTATTCATAGTATCAACAACCATTACATTGAGTTTGAAAAGGCCCTCCGTGAGGTAGCCTTTTCCAACGTACATTTCGTTCTTGCTTACAACAACTTTATCAGAAACAAATACACATTTGAATCCATTCTTCACTAGTAAAAAAGTAGAAACTAAATTCTTTCTAATAGTAGGAACATGAAGAACGTTGTTGAGCGTTAACACCTTGCCGGAAGTCAACTTTATGAAAATCTTCCCATAACCTTCAATCTTGGCTGCTGAATTATTTTCCATGGAAATCTCTTCTTCGGGACCAGCAATAGAATAAGTAGCAAATGCTTCTTTGACAACACAAACATGTCGAGTGGCTCCGGAATCAATCCACCACTTCTTCGGATTTCCAACTAAGTTGCATTCCGAAAGCATTACACAAAGATCATCAATGTCATCATTCTTCTGCACTATGTTGGCATGTCCCTTCTTCTTATCCTTTCTGGGGAAGCGACAATCAGGGGCTTTGTGACCAACTTTTCCACAATTGTGGCAATTGCCCTTGAATTTCTTTTTGTTCTGCTCCTTAGTCTGTCCAGAAGATCTCTTCCTCTTCTTATTTTTTGGAGCAGTTTCTTCAACGATATTAGCTCCCACGATCGTTGAATTTCCACGAGACTTCTTTTCGGCTGTTTTGTTGTCTTCCTCAATCTTGAGACGAATCACAAGATCTTTCAACTTCATTTCTTTGCGCTTGTGCTTGAGATAGTTCTTGAAATCTCTCCACAAAGGAGACAATTATTCAATCATTGCAGCCACTTGACATGCTTCATTCACGACCATACCTTCAGAAATAAGGTCATGAAAAATAAGTTGAAGTTCCTGAACTTGGGTTCCCACAGTTTTGTCGTCTATCATTTTATAGTCTAGAAACTTGGCAACCACGAACTTCTTCAAGCATGCATCTTCTGTCTTGTACTTCTTCTCAAGTGCGTCTCATAATTCTTTCGAAGTATTTATCGCACTGTACACATTGTACAAGTCATCCTCTAAAGCACTTAAAATATAGCATTTGCAAAGAAAATCTGCCTGCTTCCACGCCTCAATAATCATGAACTTTTCATTGTTCGACATGTCCGCAACAGGTACTGGAGGCTCTTCACTAGTGAATTTCTACATACCAAGTGTGGTAAGCCAGAAGAGCACTCTTTGCTACCATCCTTTGAAGTTGGCTCCAGAAAATTTCCCCGGTTTCTCTGCCGGTGGAACAGTCGTCCGGCTCGACGAGGTTATCGTCATTGCCGCAACAGAAGCAGAAGAATTTACGTTATCAATTGACATTTTCTCACTGTCAACAATAGAAGAGTTCAATCAATGGCAAAGCCAAAACAGTAAACAATACTGTAATCAATAATAAACAGTATGTATAATAAATAAAAATCGAAGTTTTTATATACTGTTTCACAGAAAACGATGAAGTTTTTATGTTCTTCAAATCGTTTTCTGAATTTCAAAACTCTGATGAAGTTTTTATATCTTCAAATCAAAATAGTAAAATTCAGAAGGAGTAGAAAACCCACAAGTTTTTATCTCCACAAACAGAATACAGAAAATAAAAATATAATATCCTTAAGATTGTTAATGTAATTTCCTTAGGATTGTTAGTAATCTGTATTGCTGTAAAATAAAACAATAATAATTTTTGAATTTCAAAAACCAGTAAGAAACCTCACTAGCGCGGGTTGTAGCGCGGGATTAGTGCGGCCGCGCTAGTGGAATATACTAGGGACAGTGAGAAACCTGACTAGCGCGACCACTAGCTCGAGCTGAGCGCGCTAGTCCAGGCGTCCTTAGTTTTTTCTATGAAAAATAATATAATAATAAATCGAGTCCACTGAATACACATTGTGTCCTTAAAAAAATTATTCCCCTCAAGTACTCGAGGTGTTGGAATATATCCTCCCAGGATAGAACAATTTAACTCACCGGAGTGTTGGTACCAAAAACACCGGTGATAAACGAACCACTCGAAGGCTGTAAAACACACTGGAATATTTTGTGCAGAAGCAAAAGAAGAAGATCAGAAAATATAGTAAGTAAAAATTCTGGGATTCAAGGTATATTTATAACCAATTTAGTACTGTTTCTGAAAAGGTTTTTAATACGGATTTAAAATAATCCGGGAAAGAAAACGGGTCGGACCGGACCGGGTCGTGGGTCGCGGGTCATTTCGGATTCGAAATTAATTAATTAAATAATTTGAAAAGAATTTTGTCAAAAAGATTAATCAATCAATCGTTGTCCGAAGCCGAAGCCGAGCCTAGCGAGCAACGACGGCGCGAGGCTTGCCTTCTTCTCAACTCTTTAAGAGCTAGAAGGAGAGCTTCTCTATATATACATATAGATTTTCTTTCCTTCTTCCAATGAGAGACAAAGTGCACTAATTCAAAATTTCACTTTCCTTCATTTCTTTTTCCACTATTTTCCATTCACTCAACTACACCAAACTTAAAATTAAGCTACACTGAGCTTAAAGACCCACACAAATATGGTCAGTTCCTTTAGATGGGCATTATGCTTTCTCCTATGAATTTTTTCATAAAAGAGCATTACGTTCTTTTTTCTTGAAATCAACAATTAAGTGTAATAGAGATGAAATTATTTTTTCGTCTAATCGAACTCTTAGATTGTATATAATGAGTGAGTCAGTTTTCATTTGTGTCAAGTCCCATCTTTACTTGGCTATTGCCAATCCAGTGAATATATCAATTGTTTCATACGGTCACAAACAGTAAAGAATAGAGTCTATAACCACATTAGTATTTTCCTGTTACAAAATATTCAATGATACTGAGTGGTGGATTTTTTTTAATTTTTTCTTTCGAAGAAAGTGCCCGAAGAAGAAAGGAAACATCACTAAAAACTTTAATTAAGAGGTTGTTGGTCTGCATGGCATGAAAATCATAGAGTGACTGATTTTGCATAAAGGTGGCAAACGGGTCGGGTTGACCTGTAATCGGACCGGCCAGACCGATTAAAACTGGAACCGGATCGGCCCGGTTCATAGGGGGCCGGGTGGGCTGGGTAGGGGGGTTAGAGGGGGGTTGATCCGTTTAATTATTTTAAAACGGGTAATCGGACCGGTAGTGAACCGTAATCGTGTACCGGTTTAACCGGCCCGGCCCGGTACAACGGCTATTTTTTTTTTTTACATGTGGGGCCCACTGACCGTTGGCAACGGTCACCCCTGACAGCATGTCGTTGCCCAACGTTAAATTTGCAGAAATAACCCCTTTTTTCTTTAAAATTTAACCTATTTTCATTTTACAAAATTAATCTTTTCTAAAATTATAAATACCCTCTCTTCTTCATTTCTTCTTAACCTATTTGTACGTTATTTAAAAGTACAAAAAAGCAAAATTCTAAGAAAAAATATAAATAGAAAACTTTGCATAAGAGAATGCCACATCAGCTTGGCTATGGCCCTGCATTATATTTATATATATAGATAGATATAGATATATAATAAATTAAAAGAGAGGAAGTATATATATTTCACTCTTCTGATTTGACGGCGCGATTTTCAAATAGAAGCCACAAAATCTCCAGGCTCGTATCGCGAAATGAGTTTGTCAATAACTCGCGAGGATACGGCAAGATCATTTTGACCAGCAAAGTGGATTTCAGAATCTCAGATATATTGCCCTCTTAGCATTAAAAAGTAGATTTCAGCAGATTTGATTTTGAATGCTCTGTTCTTTTTCGTATATATAGAGAGAGAAAGTAAAAGACCGTTACGGATATCGTAGTAATTCGTATATGAAGAAGATATTTTACTACCATTTAAACATTACAACACCATTTCTGTATAACTATATAATATATGAACAAACAGCTCCGTTTTCTCACTTCTTCTCCCTAGAACTAGAAAATTTTCTGCTTTTCACTTAAATTTGTGTCATGGCGAGGAACGGAGTATTTTCGCGGCGGTGGAGGGCGGAGAAGATGGAGGAGTTTGAGAATTTGTGCCCGTCTTTAAATTCTGATGAAGTTCATGTTCTTGCTGTCGATGATAGTCTCGTCGACCGGAAAGTTATTGAACGGCTGCTCAAAATCACATCTTGCAGAGGTTGAATGAAAATCCAAACCCCTTTACCCCCAATTCACTTCTTGCGTTTTTATCAATATTTGTAAAAGAGTGTTTTTCAATTGTGCAGTAACCACAGTGGACAGTGGGAGGAGAGCTTTGCAATTTCTTGGATTAGATGAACAGGAGACCTCTATTGGGTTGGATGTAAGCAATACTAGGCTGACCGTAGATTCCCAAATTTATTTTGAAAAATCTGTTTTGGATTAACTTTGACTTGAACATGAAAATGTGTTTGGATATATATTTTCAAAACATATTTCCCAAATTTATTTTAAGAAAATACGTGTATTACGAGAGAATTGGTCCAAAACCAGCTATTGAGGTGATTTTGGGATTTGGGATTTTGTCAAAATATAGACAAAATTTATGGCCAAACATGTGTTTACCAAATAAAATTTGAATTTATTTTGACAAAATCTATGACCAAACAGGTTCTAAATGTTATTTTTGTGCAAAATTTGAAGAATTGACCTTAAGCTTTGGTTCTGTGTTATTGATTAGATGCATATCACGAGTCGTACGGGACAAAAGTGTAGTATTTATTTAAGTAGAAAAGGGTAGAGGGACGTGCTCATTATCTTCGGGAATTTCTGGCTTAGAAAAGAAAAATTGAAGGGTTTGATTTTGTGTTTGTTGTTATTGACTGGTTTTCTATGGTTGATATTAGGGTTTGAAGGTGGATCTGATAATTACTGATTATTGTATGCCTGGAATGACTGGCTACGAGTTGCTCAAAAAAATTAAGGTTCTTTTTCATATAACTTTTTAAATTTTGTCTTTGATGTTTTCCTCTAATTTGTAACTATTTTTTTTATTTTTTTTTGCAAATTTGATTGTTTGAACAGGGGTCGTCGTTTAGGGAAATACCAGTTGTGATTATGTCATCTGAAAATGTTTTGACACGAATTGACAGGTACTTTCATTACCTTGTTTATAAACTTGGTAAATTTCTTTCTGCCTCTGTATTTTATTGTTGGGTGAATATAAGGATAAGGTATATGGACATGTTAGGTATTAGCAAATTGCTGAAAAAGAAGAAAAATAACTTTTGATAAAACCTAACTGCTCAGAAATGATAAGGTATTAGAAGTATTAGGATTGACTGGGAATTCCAATTTCATCAAGCAGTAGTAATTCTATTTTGATGTGTTTGAGAGATTTATTTTTTATGATTAATAAGAAAAAGAGATTTTTATTAAGAAAGAAATTGAGTCTTGCCCCGGTTCTTTAGTTCAATGATAGTATGTATGGTCACGACAGGGGATGTGAAAATTCGGTAACAGGGTAGAGGGTCGGAACCATCTCGTCCGAGTTTAAATAATCTGTGACAAACATGGTATTTTTCGGGGCGGATTTAGAGCATTGACAAGTAATTTTTGCGTAGACTATGTATTTATATTTAAATTCACTAAATATTTGTAAATATCTAACTGTGAACCCAGATATTATTGCATATTAATTTAAAATTATGGTAGGAACTCATAAGTCTCAAATCCTGGATCCGCTTTTGTATTTGTCCGTCATAAAAGGAAAGAAAAAATTTCAATGCATAAAGCCTCAGCCAGCTTTCTTATTCTCCTTTCTACTTGCCTCAACATTGAACATATGAAAGGAACTCTTATATCAGACACAAATATGAAAAGTGTGGTTTTCTTTATAACTTGTTTTAAAAGAAGTAGCGGAGGCAGGATCTTCATGAAGGGGTTCAAAAAATTTTTTTTTGCAGCTAGTAGGAATTGAATCTATGACCTTATCAAAGTTTTGAACCTCCTTGACCACTAAACTACACTTTTGAATTGTGTTAAAGAGGGTTCAAAACTTAATATATAGAGGTAAAAAATAGATTTTATCTTTTATATACAATGTAATTTTTCGACGAAGGGACCCCCTTCTGCCCCTAAATCCGCCCCTGCCTCTCAGGTTATTAATATTTGTCATGCTGATTTCATTTATTGGACGTTTTCTTGATTTAAACTAATTTTAATGTTACAACAGATGTTTGGAAGAAGGTGCTGAAGATTTTCTATTGAAGCCGGTGAAACTGTCGGATGTAAAACGATTGAAGGATTACATGTTCAGCGAGGATCGGTTAGAACGGAAGCCAAAGCAATGAACAAAAGAAAGTTGCCAGAAACATCTTCTGATGATTCGCCTACTCTCTCGCCATCGCCATCGCCATCGCCATCGCCTTCAATTGACCTCTCATCAAGTCTTTCATCTCGATCTTCTTCCTCTCCATCCTCCCCCAAAACACTTTCATCGTCTCTTTCTACTTATTCATCGACACATTCCACTGGTTCCTCCATGCCATCCTCACCAACATCACTAGCTTCACCAACAAGACGACTCAAAATGGGTAGCCAAGATTTGTAACACTATATTGACTTATGTTGCTTTCTTTTTCCTTTTTTCTTCAAGAACCCTTTGGCCACCGGGGGACTCTGTAGACAAGCCAATTCTGCCCCTTGCTTATGAGTTTTTTCTTGGCTTGTCAACTTTTGGCCAAACTGATACTTTTTTATTCACACTAGGTTTTCAAATGTTCCTCTTAATTGTTGAAATGAATTACCTAACTAACAGCTTGTTTGGATGGTTATTACCTCTTGTATTGTATCGTATTGTTACTTTAAATACGGTATTCGGTTCGATTGTTACTTAAATTTTAATGTATCGTATCATTAAATTCGCCGTTAAGTAAAACCAAAAATTGTCACTTTACAAAACGATCGATCTGGTGCGGTCGCGTCGTTACCTTATTTTTGTCGCTCATTTTGCCCTTCTTTATTGTTAAAAATTATATTTTATCTTTTACCCTATCTTTTTATAATATCCCGTACATTATTTTTTTTCTTTGTAATATTATATGTTTATTCTTTATATTGTTGGGACATGACATCATGAAACGACGTCAAACAATACAATATATTCAAATATTCTATATATCAAAATGATATAGTATAATACAATATAATATTATACGAGACATGTTAATTTTACACTTATTCATTACCAGATCCAGGATGGTTGGATTTAAATATTGGGATTCAGATTTTATATGATACAGATACGATCTTTTATTAAATTCCAGATCTTGTCTGCTAAAAGGAATATTTGGTTCAGATTTGAGGTAGACATGTTTAATTTGTTCCCTTATTCTAAGGATTTGGGTCGATCTTGTTTGGGTCAGCGAAACTGGGAGGTGCGCAGTGGGATGTTGGATTAATCTGCTCTTGACTTTTAGTAGTTGTTTGATTAATGATATATGCCAAAACTTGTCTTGCTGTCCAAACACTAATCCAGTACATTGGCCAGTGCATTGTCCAAACACCGGGGGCTGGTAGCACCCCCGGTGTCTGAAGTATCTGCATCATCTGCTCTGGAGTACGGGCGGCGGGAGTCTGAGTATCTTCCCCGACCAGCGAAGTGGTTGGCACAATCAGAACAGAAACCGCCTGAGCGAGGCTAGTGCACACAGTCAAAATCTGAGCCAAAGCCTCCTGAAGGCCTGGAATCACAATGGGCACAGCTGGTGCCTGAGCTGACCTCACTGACTCAACCACATCTAGAACCTGCTCCTGAGCTGGAGCAACCGGTGGATCTGCAGGTGCTGCTCTATCTACTGTACGAGCTACACCTATGCCCCCCTACCGCGGCCCCTACTGCGACCTCGGCCTCTCGTGGCCCTAGCTGGTGGTATTGGTGGTTGTCTGTCCTGTCCAGTAGCACGTGTCCTCGCCATCTATGAGACAATAGAGTAACAGAAGTTTAGTTTCCGGAATTAACGAATCTGCACGACAAGAATATAAGAATGTGAATTTTCTAAGGGTTCGACAGCCTCTCGAAGATAAGTACAAACATCTCCGTACCGATCCGCAAGACTCTACTAAACCTGCTCATGACACATGAGACCTACATAACCTAGGTTTTGATACCAACTTGACATGACCCAAAATTAGCTTGTCGTGATGGCGCCTAATGTGGTACTAGACAAGCCGACACTTCAATACATTTCCAAAATTTTTAAATTAAAAAAATGAAATAACTTGGGTTTAAACAGTTAAAGCTCTCATAAAATTAATAGAAAGTCAAAACTCAATACAAAAATTCCCAAAATCAGGGTGTCACTGAGTACATGAGCGTCTATACAACACGAGTCTGAAAATTTTCTAAGAAAAACCAAAACTAAGTACATAATGCTGAAAAATAGTGGGAGAGTCAAGGTCTGCGAACGATGGGCAGCTACCTCGAAGTCTCCGAATGATCAAGTTGTTCAGATAATCAACAGCCACCGTGTCCGGTAACACCAGGATCTGCACACGAAGTGCAAGGTGTAGCGTGAGTACCACAAACTTAGTAAGTAATAAGACCAACTATTGGACTGAAAGTAGTGACGAGCTTCACGACAAATCAATTACAAACAATTACAATACAGGAAAAATTAGGCATGCTTGCAAGTTCGAAAATTAAAGCCAAAACAGTTAATTCATGACAAGCTCAATTGAAACAGAATATGGCATCCCTTAGAAGCTACATGACAGTGAGATATGCCAGCTGAAGTACACAGTCTCTCACTTCTTCTAATCACTTGGTACTCACACTCGCACTCTNGGGGGGGGGGGGGTGCAAACTCCAGAGGGGCTCCTTCAGCCCAAACGCTATAATAAGCCAATCATGTCATTAATCAATAAAAAAATGTTGTGGCATGCAGCCAATCCCATAAATATCCTCACAAAGAGGCCCTTGGTCTCATTCAGTCACCAATCTCTCCAGTCTCTCTAGATCTCAATAATCATGATAAAAAGGCCAAACAACGATGATATAATGTATAAGGAACAAAAGAGACTGAGATATGATATGCGAGTAAAAACTGTGACTGCGTACAACATGGAAATTTAACAGATAATTCAACATATAACACGACCTCTGTTGGTCCCTGCAGTACCAACACATGGACTAAACATGATTTCTAACATGATTTGTAGATCAATTTATATAACACATGGAGAACATACAAATAACCACGGATTATTCAACTATATAGTTCCATGGAATTGACCGAGTCACAATCTATGGTGCACGCCCGTCATCTAGCATGTGCGTCACCTCAACACCAATCACATGACACAGGAGTAGGATAGGAAGGAAACTTAGTTGCTCTAGATACCTGTGGATATGCTTGGTGCTGGCACATTGCTACATTAGGCTATGGCATGCGCTGTGTTTTTCTATTGTAGTTGATCTGAACTGTGATGCCTAAGTGAAATAAATGGCCTACTATGTGATGCCTTTTCTCAGTTGCTTGACTTGTAGGTCACCTTGTTCATGAATGCTTAATATTTTCAACTATATGTGCTTGCTTGACTTCAGAGTTGAACAAAACCGTCTTGATTGAGTCACGTAAATGTTTGTGTAAGGACTCATGATACTCTGTGCTATCCTGTGTAGTCTAGCACCTGCCATATGTATTAATCGAAGCGAAATCATTATGTTGTGCTAGTCTAGGAGACGACATAGTCCTTTCTTGATCATATATGTGCTTGTCACTTACAAATAAAAGGTATCCGTTGTTAACCCCTTTGAGCCTGTAGACCTTTTTTTTTCTGCACCTACATTATAAGTCGTATCCCTAGTTTTATTCTTAACTTGTGCTTGTTGAACCTTTACGTCTAAAGTCACTTAGGCAATAAAAGAATTAGGGTGAGGTCTTGGGAAATAGATTTTGAGTGGAACCATGGAAGGGCCTAAAGGTTCACTAAAATTACGAAAGACCTTTAATGTAAGGAGTGTGTCCAGAAGAAGAAGAAGAAAAAAAAGAAAAGGAAAAACAAGAAGACAATTAAAAAGAGAGAATTGAGAAAAATGTTGATATGCCAAAAAGGGATCTCACACCTCCTAATCTTACTAATTCGTGCTAGTGGGGATGTAGAAGTACGTAATTGAAGAAAAAGGGTGTTATGTTGTCTATGATTTGTGACTAGTAAATTGGTTGAGAATAATGTGTGCTCCATTTTTTAGTGTAGTGTATTAAAGTGTTTAGGAGGATTAGTCACTATTCCTAAATGTATCCTACCCCGTCCCTTAGCCTACATTACATCTCGAAAAGACCTAATTGATCTTAGACTTGGCTAGCTTAGATTAGTAGAGATGTACACTATGGGCAAGCTTATGGTACGACCACGGGATGCACATGAATTTCTTTGTGAGAATGAGTGTCGTTTGTTCAATTGTGAGATGTCCTTAAATTATGTTCAAAGGTATATTTGAATGTGTAGACCATTTCTATATTAACTCTCTTATTTGTTGAAGAGGGCACATGATCTCATGACAAATTAGTAATATTGTGAATTTCTCTTGTTGGGTGAGTGCACGAGTTGAGGATGTTTAGTAGTAACAAGTTAGCTCTTGAGGTAGGTTGGTTATTGGTAGGTTATTTGAATTGGTTGAATTGAAATTCTTATACTTAGGCGTGTTTAAAACGGGAAGAATGTGAATTTCGTATGCTCATGTTTGATTGTCGGTATCGACCATAGCCAAAGGTGGAGTGTATGATTGAAAACATTGAGTTGCTCCTCCATAGTTGATGTGTAAGTTGTTGGGGTGTAATTGAAAGTTCCATTGCTCGAGGGTGAAAAAGAGTTTGAGTATGAGGTGTTGATATTCATCTTAAATTATGGATATTTATATGTCTATTGCCTCGCATTTTGCTTATATTTTGTGAAATTTGGATGTGTAATGTAATAATTTATTCTAATTTGCGGTATCTTTTATGTGTAGGAGTCACCACAAAGCAACTTGGTACAAAAGTGCACGAGTTGAAGAAAAAAGAGAACAAATAAAATGGGCCATTGTAGCGCCCAAGGTAGTGCATCGCGCTACCCGTGGCGCAAATTACATACCTGAAATATTTTTGGCACAACTCACCCCAGGGCTAGCACGGCGCGCTACCCTGGATGCTAGGTGATTAGAAATTCTCCTACTTCATGGGGGACAAGGTTTTTTCAGCCCGACGCTCTCCCAACTCGTATAAGAAAAAGTCTAAACGTATTTTGGAAGGGGGACGCCACTTTGAAGGAGAATTCACCTTGGGGACACGTTGGAGCAAGCTTTCCACTAGTTTTTCTTCTCTTCTCTTCCTTTATTCTCATAGTTCATTAGTTCTAGAGTTGTGGGTGCTACATGAACTTTATAGTTTGAAGCTTGAATTGTTCTTATCATTTTATTATATTGGTTTATTTATTCAATCTTGCGCTTAGTTATTTGATTGTTTCATCACTAATTGAATATTATCTATGAATTTTGGATTGAATTCAGGAGAGTGAATTTTGGATTGCATATAGGATTAAGTAGAGCAAGATCTTGAACCTGACCATGGAGCAGATTTGCGGTTATGATAGGGATATACATAATCGCCTTGCTTGGTTACTATACAGGAATTACTAATGCGTTAGGTTAGCTTGAATAGGCGAGTAGTACTTCAAGAAAATACTAAATTAATTAGACAATTTAAGTAGAAAATTGAATAGGATTGTTAGCTGACCCATAGGTCTGAAATATTCTCTCCCATTGAATTTGTCTCTAAGATTGCCGACTTATTTTTTCTAGTTTACTAGCTTACGACTTTAGATTAGTTATAGTTAATAATCACACTGTAAAAAATTGCTTGAATAGATTAATTGTTTAAAATTAATTTAGTTGATAGTTAATCACAAGTTCTCGTGAGAATGATACTTTACTTATCATTTTATTATTTATCGATCATGTATATTTACGTGTGCGTTACGGAGCAACAACCCTCATGTATCTCAGAATTATTTTGTGGGAGTTGGTAGCGCTACGGACGTTCCCATGGTTTTTGTATCAAAATCATACAAAGATCGGTCGAGTTTTATGAGATTTAAGTGAATTATTTATTCCCTCAAAAAGAAAATCATCAATGATGGGACCAGAATGCATTAGGAACTACCTACCCTTTATATGAATTTATGATTTTCACTACACAAAAATTAAAATAAAGAGATAAAAGAGAAAGTGGAAAGAGGGAATTTGAAGGGGCATAATCTTCTTCCCATCAATCAAATTACATATGAATTTTCGTGATCCATTTCGATTTTATTTGAACCTATTTCATTTCAACGTTATGTATGAACGTGGAAGAAACAAAAAAGATCAAATCAAGAACCATCAAATTAATTAAATAGTATCAACAATATTCTCTTGTTAAAATTACTACATTAATGAAATAATCAATTTCTATAAAGAAAATACAATCTGAATTCCTAGTAATAATGTTGGAGAAAAAAAAAAGAGAAAATGGAAAGCAATGAATAGTAGAATACATACATACATTAGATAAGAAAATCCAGATCCAAGCATTGGATTAATTTGGAACAAAGATGATCATTATTTCTTAGCGAGCTTGTGTTTGTTATACTTGACTTTCATCCAATTAACGCTTACGGTGGTTCCTTCCTTAACTTTCTTCATTCCAGCGGAGGCAGCCACTTTTGTTTTCTCCATTCCTCTTTCAAACTTATCGCTAACTCTCTTCGACAGCTTTGGGCGCTCGCCCAACTGCCTGTTGGGATCCTCAGAGCTCCATGGATTGTTAAGAGTCATAGTTTTGGATTTGTATCTTCACCACCTCAAGAGAAAATATCGGTTATGAAACAAACAAATAAATTATGTTTCTTGTGGGGATGGACAAGCTTCTCTTTTGCTTTGCCTCACAATAAGATTGTCTTGAACCATTCTTTTATGTGTGAGATCAAATGAATGGCTCATGTTTGATAGTGTTCCTGCACTCCTCAACTTGACGTATATTTTAGTTTTTTATTTGGAAATATGGTGGACAACTTTTAATTCTAGAATAGCTTTTATTCAGAGGTCAAATATTTTCTTTGGATGACTATTTTCTTACAATTGCTTTTGGTGATCAATTGATCTTTTCTATAAAAAAAAAAAAAGAAGAAAACTTAAAACCATAACTATTAGCGGAGAAAGTTTTCAATCGAATCCCTATTATTGGATTTTGTCTCTGTTATGTAAATGTTTTACAAAAAGCAATATATATTTATCTGTCATATATAGAGCCCGTTTGAATTGACTTATTTTAAGTATTTTTAAGCCAAAATAGTTTAATGTTTGGATAAAGTAAAAAAAAATACTTTTAAACACTTGTTTTTAAGCTAAAATGACAAAAATAAGCTAAAAGTCAAAAACTAAAATTCCTAACTTATGACTTTTGGCTTAAAAATCACTTAAAACAAGTTCATCCAATCGGGTTCATAACATGAGAAAAGGACTTAACAAATTAAAGAGCATGAAATATGCTTTAAAAGATGTGTGTGTTAGATGTGGGGGAAGGAAGCCCTAGAGAATGCCGAACTTTATTGAAGTATATTGTTTGGACAAGAAATTATTAGGGAGCATTGCAGATATTTGGTTGCTCCTTTTTTTCCAACTTCAAACGAATGCGTCTGAAGTTTCACTTGCACAAAAAGACTAACTTCAGATGTTTTGTCTGAAATTAAGCTTGCCAAAGACTAACTTCAGATCTGTTTTTGTGTCTAAAATTTGTGATTTCAGATATTTCTAACTTCAGACCCGCTAATCTGAAGTTGATCCTAAAGTAGGTAAATTTACAATTTTTTATGTTTTGCTGGTTTGACTTTAATGGTGGACCTCAAAATCGTGTACACTTGCACTTGCGCCTTAAAAAATATGAAGAATCAAGAAAGAAAGAAAGAAAGAACGTGATTTTCAGTTCTTAAAAAATACAAAACATTTTCCTAATGAAGTTTGGCTGAGAAAAAAATTCAAAATTTTTTTTAAAATGTGTTTTGAAGAAATATCGTCTAAAAATTCCTAAACCAACTCATTTAAAAGTAGCGACATCAAGAAGAATTTCAGCTGTCTGATAACTCTTTTATCCTATTGCTACATGTAGAAAAACATCTACAATCGATATCATCATGCAACTTTCACCCGGCTAGTTTTAGATATATTGGAAAAAATACAATTTTAAAAATGATGCAATCAATGATAAGCGAGACAAATATCGACAAGATGAAATCTAAATCTAATTAACCCTCCTCAAGCAAGTCCTGCTACAACTGTTGTTACTTGTTAGGAAGTACTTCCTCCGTTCCAATTTATGTGAACATGTTTGGCTAAGCACAAAATTTAAGAATAAATGAAGACTTTTGAAATATGTTGTCCTAAACAAGTCAAAAAGGGGCCCAGAGTTTGTGTGGTTATAAAAGATTTTCATTAAGGATAGAATTGTAAGTTTGTTTACCTCGAAACACGAGTAACAATTAAACTTCTAATGTGGTTATAAGGATATGCGATCTAATTCAATGTTAACTGATAAAAAGCTAAATGAATAAATGAATTAAATGACTCAAATTGATCAAACCCGGTTGCAGTGATTAATCGTCCTCGAACTGGATTAGACTCAAGAACAATCGCTAAGAATAGTAGAACAACAATAATATGAACAACACAAATATAAGAGTTAAAGGCGAATAAAAAAGTGTTTGTATTTCTCAGTAGTATAAGTAAGAACTCGTATATGATGATAATTATAATAATGATGATAAAGATACCCCCCCCTACAAATGAATAAGATTCCTCTTTATATAGTAGATGAATCCTAAATAAGGTATGACTCTAATTGTGGAAATAAAATACATGATTGATGACGTTAACCACTAATAGCTCCACTGGTTTCGAGATCCTCGCCGGGATCGATGGTCGAACGCGGATATTTCAGAAATTTGTTACTACGGTGTTGAACAAGATAACCCAAACCCAGTAGACATAATTGATCAAAAGATCCAGAAGACAGTTATTTACACAAGCTAATTGGCTTATTCAGTAGGTAGAAAGGGGCAGAATGGAGCAATTAGGACAAAGTGACAAAAGAACCTTAGAGCCTAGTGTGTCATAGTTCACAAGGGTCTCAAAATGGACCCCGAACAGTGCTCACACTAGGGAGGTTAATGGAGAAGTTTTAGGGGGCCTTGGCTTTCAGCCGGCTAAGAATTAGAGACTCATAACATGAAACAACCAATGAAAATAGTAATAAAGTAATAAGGTTTGGAAAAAAAGCATTTGCAAACACTACAAAATGATCACATAATGAACATGAACTCAAGGAACAAGCTAACACATTGGGGCAGGGTGACATATTAATAAGAAGCAAGGAGCTTGAAGCTTATGAGATTACTAAGTTAATAGGCAAGGAGCACTAGGCTAATGATACAAATAGTTATCACTAATGCAACAAGTTTAAAGCCTACAGGATCAAATTATGCTAAACACAGGGGTGAAACATTATAACCTATACTAATGAGGCAAGCGGAATAATAATTTAAGAGAAACTAGTCTGAGATGTTCTATTTAATTGCTAGGGGGTACAGGACTGGGTAGGACAAGAACACAATAAGTAATAAACATAGTCATAGGAGCACGCTATACATTTAGAGTGAAGGTCTTAAACATATTAGGGCATACTAATAGCATCAATTAATCAAAATCAGGCAGAAAACATGGATTAGGCCATATAATCAATGCAAACATCCAAATAATCAATAACATTAAACTAAACATGCTTCGGATTGTCCAGATTGCCTAAGCTAGATACAAATACATCATTAGGCTAACAGTTTATAGGCATAATCATATATGACGAAAGTCGGGGAATTATATCAAATCATGCAATTTCAGAGAATATTGGCATGCTAATTAGAACATAATGGAATAAACATTGTGAGGCCTGAGAAACTAACCAGTTATTGTTCAATAAACAAGAAAAGAACAACAATCAGGACCCAGAATCTCAAATGTGTCAAGTTCCCAAGGGTTTCAAGAACCCAGGGCAGTGATCACACCCAAGAAAGGTCGGAAAAGTAGAAAATCCGGTGGCCTTGGCTTTCAGCCGGCCAAGAACCAAAATATAACAAGAAGGTAAACGAACAGAGTAAAAGCCTCAGTTTTTTTTAGTGAAAATTTAGTGATTCCAGTTTTGTTTTGAAGGGAATGGGGGGAAGGGTTTATATAATAGTAGGAATCAAATGGTAACAGATTCAAACAAGGAAAATAAATATACAAATAAGTCTACAAATCAATTTAAGAAATCTGTAAACCCTAGTTTCTTAGGAAAAGTAAATATTGACAAAATATAAATAAAAATCGAACCCACAGTAGAATATAGACATAATAACACTCAAAATCAGAGATTTGAACCAATTTTGGTTCGATTTTGAAGAGATTTGTAAACCCCAATTTTAGGAAAAGTAAGAATCAACAGAATATACACAAATATTCAAACTCACAGTAGCATAAGATGAATATAGACGGAATAACACTAAAAATCAAGGATTTGAACCGTTTTTGGTTCGATTTTGATGAGATCTACTTGTCATGTTTAGGTAAGCACTATAGGAGAGTAGCCAGTATCAGAAGGGGGTCGAGTATGGTAAGTAATAGCCATTGAATCCCATATTAGGTGGGATTATGAGAAGATTTAGGGGGCAGCGACTAGGGTTCTTGAGAGAGGGAGAAGAGGTTGAGAGGATATTAGGGTGGCGGATGAGAGGAGAATGAGGTTAGGTTTAGGCATTTGGGTACTTAAAGGGAGGGAAACAGCAAATGCCGTTGATCTTGAGAGATCAACAGTCAGGATTAAAAAATGAGTGGGGCGGGTCGTGTGAAACGCGTACCGATCGGGTTGGGTTAGTGGGTCATTGGTTTGGGCTGGTGTTTTTTGGGCTAGTGTATTAGGTGTTTTGGGCCATTGTTTGGTCCGAAAATAGGTTTAAAGTGGGGCTAGTTTTTAAATACCCAACATTTTATCAAAAATAATTTATAAGAGTAATTAATAAATAAAAAAAATATTATTTGTGTATTAAAATTATTTAAAATAATAACTTAACATTATAAAAATATAAAAAGTTATTTTTGTCATAAATAATGTAATTATACATGAATATAGGCTATTATTGTAAAAATATGCAATTAGCCTAAAAAATACAAACATAATTATCAAAAATGCAGTAAAATATTTAAAAACATAAATGCTGGTGTAAATAATAAGTTTGGATGATCAAATCATTATAAAAATAATTTGAAGGATAATTGTTGGATTTATATAATAAAATGCAGAAAGAAATTAATTTAAAGCTTTCAAAATTATGGATAATTATTAAAATGCTTGTATAAATGATGATGCAAATGTACTATTTTGAAAGTACATATATGAAAAAAAAATTTAAATATGAGGAAAAAATTGAGTATCAACAGTAGGAACGAAGATGCCTCCGAGAAAAGACACAGGCAAAGGTAAGCTACTTTCACTGCTCCGGCTAAAGCAAAGGCGACCTCCGCACCTCCCCCTAAGAAGAGAAAAGGGGGAGAAGCCACCTCCAGTCAAGGTGAAGGAGCACAGGTTGTGGCGGCCATGCGTTCAAAACCCCAAGGCCAACGGGAGTTTGACATTAGAAGCATACGCCCGTACACTAAGGATTGGTATAGGCGTTGTAGGCCTAAACATGTACATCCGCAAGCTGCTATCTAGGAGCGCCGACTGCAAGAAAAGTACCGGGCTATTTGGCGGGGCATCCATGATTAGGGTTGAGCTATGTCTTCAAGAACACAGGGGATATTAATCTCAATCTAGTGCGGGAACTCTATGCAGGGTTTGATCCACGGGATACCGAATAGCTAGTGTCGATTCGTGGGCGGTTGAAATTTTTTCAGCCACGGCCATATGTAAATTTTTGGGTGCTCCGGATGTTCCTGTGGATCCACTGGACTACTTCATTTGCCGGCCCACTTATAGAGAGTCGAGACACACGCTTTGTGGTGTCAATTCTATAGAAACTTGAATCCGTGATAAGAAAAAAAACTGGCACAGGAAGTTCCCCAAAAAGAAGATGAGGACGGAGGATCAAGTTTGGTTGAAGCTGATTAATGCGCAGCTCCTACCATTCAATCTTGACACATTCATTAGCCGAGAAAGGACTTGTGTGCTCTTCTTCCTCATAACTGGTCAAGGAGTGAGTGTGGGTCATCTGATCCGCTACCAAATATCGTTGGTAAGAATGAGTAGAAGGTCGATCACATGCCATTTGCCAATTTTCTGACTCAGTTCTTAAGACACGAGGAGGTCGAGGAAGAGATAGAATTTGACCACATCATTAATCAGACCATTAGACAGACAGAGATCACTAGTGTCCGAGTGAAAGAAGAGACTGCAATGCCATCTTTGACTGGTGCCGAGCGCTTTGCTCATGATGATAGTTTCATGGCCCATCTATATGGAATGATGGATTTACAGTTGCGGATAAGGGGTCGCCCGACCACGATTGAGGAGAGGACCTTGTTGGACGAGCGGTTCCCGCTCAACGCACATGCTCAGCAGTTGGTCGGGTTAGGTGATGGATCCACACTTCCGGATGACGAGGATATTAACACACCGGAGCAGTCAGAGGTTGAGCTGGACGAGTCAGATGATGAGGACGATGATGATGGGGAAGAGGAAGCGCATGAAGAAGATTGGGCAGCCTTAGAGGATGAGGGCGACGATGCAGCATGGCCAGGGAGTTTTTCCTTAAACCCTACTCATTTTCCTTGTTTTGTCATTTTGTGCATGCACTGAGGACAATGCATGATCTAAGTGGGGTGGGAACTTGTAAATATTAGTTTTTCTTAGTTTTTTTCTTTAGTAAGTGTTCTTTGTTCTAGTGAATTGTTTTAGTTAAATTGTGTTAGTTATTATTAGTTTAGTTAATTATTTTAGTTATGTGTTTTTAGTTATTTGTTGTTAGTTAGAAAAAAAAAAGAGAAAAAAAACAATATATAAAAAAATTAGAAAAATTGGACTCTTCCCGACGATGGATCTCCTAGACAGTTTTCTTGAGGGAAGTAAGTCTAAAGAAAAATACCAAAAAGATTTTCTTGTAGGTAGTGTAGCAATTTCCCCTTGATTTTTCTTTGGGATGCGGTTCTTTTCCAGGGGTTTTTAGTTGAACCAGTTGTAGTTAGTTTTAATTTTTAGGAGTAGGAACCACGGGGCTATGCATTTGATTGCAGCGATATCTCTTAGCTTTGTTATGCCTTGAGAATAGTTAGTACTATGGTTGTGACCAGTGGCGGACCCAGGATTTTTATCAAGCGGGTTCAACATGCGAAGAAGAATGTACTAAGAACTCAACAAAATAAATTGTTATTAATGTTAAAAATTAAAATACATTATTAAAACTATTTTCTTCGAGGAAATTTATGGTTTCGGGATTGGTAAAGACTTTTTCGTAGGTATGATATTCTATTCTCGTCAAGCTCACTTGGATGATAGTTCATAATGGATATTTTTTCTTTTGGATCAGTCGCCTTTGTTTTGTTTTAGAGGAATGAGATTATTATTTTAATTGATTCAAAAAAATTTCCAAGAGAGGAAAAAATTGAGAGTATGAACTTGATTGCGGCAACTCAGAAGTTATTGGAGAGTAAAATCTCTTTCATCAAATTAAAAATTCAAATTAGAACAATAATTTACTAAATATATTTAAACTTAAAGCATCACAAACAAAAATTAAACTAAAATCAAATTTAACTAACATCATGATACTTTCCTTATAACTAAATTAGAATTTAGATTAATCGGTAAAGAGCAATTTAAGTCCCTAAGAATAATATGTACACACAATTTGATGGGAATTTGAGAAAAAAGTAAATGGAATAGAATTTTAATGACTCAACATAAACCAATTAACTAGGAAGACAGTCAATTTATTTACTGAAAGTCATAAATTGTTAAAAAAAGTAATAATTCTTGATTAGTAATAAGGAACTGATGACAAACTAATTAAGGCAAAGAAGTAAAATGGTGTAGTTCTCTTTCTCTAATTGTGTATATATAAAAAAGCTTTCCTAGTCTAAATAGAGAAAAAAGGATTTGTGTCATTGTATCTAAGTAGGAAAAGAATAGTACGTGCGCTTATTGTTGCTGGTTGGTTTCGAACTCAAGTCCCTTTTAAAAATTTGAACCCACTTCACCATTGGGTTGATCACTTTATTTCATTCATGTGGGTTCAAAATATACCAGCATATCTTTGACGAAACATAAGATATAACATATAATATATACTGTAATTTTTTAACAAAGCGGGTTCATATGAACCCCCTTGACTCCACGTGGATCTGGCCCTTGTTGTGACGCTTAGGCTCGATTTTGGGCTCTAGTATAAGTACCTTAAAGCATTAGATTCTTAATTAGCTTAACTGCTTTGACTGGAGTGTCACGATGAAACCAATCCTGAGTGAGTTATGTGACATGTCTGTGTGAGGTTTTGTATTTATTCTGTGCATTGCATTTGATGTCTAGAACTTGCCCCGTGTGTGTGCAAAGAGAAAAAAATAGTCTTCTCCAGTCTAGGAAGTGATATAGGCGTTTCTTTGTTAAGCCATCCATATAAAGTTTACCCACCTAAATGTTATGTATCGTAGTTAACCCCGTGAAGCCTATAATCCTGCTTCTTTGGTAACCTCATTACAAGCCATACCCTTTTTATTTTAATAGACCATATAATTGAACCTTGTCACCTCTCATGATCACTTGAATTGTGATGAATTATGAAAAAGACAAAGTGTGGGGTGGTGAGTTGGCTTTTTGAGGGGAACAATCGAAATAAGGAGAAAGGTACACTGTTTTGAAAAAAAATATCAATAAAAGCCACTTGAATAGAAAAAAAGAAGAGAGAAATAGTATATTTTATGAAAATATTTCTTGATGATGGTGGCTAGCGATATACTTGTGCTTAAAGTAGTATGGGATAATATAAAGTGAAGGTGGAATGATTGGTTTGACATAAGTATGGGATGTGTATTAAAAAATATGTGTTAAAGTGCTTAAGGGAGGTATAGTCACTCATATTCAAATGTATCCTACCCGTCCCGCATCTTATATTACAATAATGAAAGTCCTAGTTGATCTTAGACTGAATGAACTTGATAAGTAGAGTATTACACTACGGGCAAGCCTATGGTGCATCATTTGTGGCATATGAATGTTAATTCTAAGAGCGAGTGAATTTTTCCTATCTCGAGTTCCTATGTTCTTAAAATTCATTGTGTGTGGAATTAAGCTCTTTGACTAGGTGAGGGCACATGATTCATAAGGTAAAGGTAATGTCATTGACCTCCATGTTAGAGTAAGTAAGTGAATTGTAAAGAAGGCATGGTATTTGTAAGTAAAATCTTGAGGCGAGGATGTTACATCTTTGTGCTTAGACTATTTTAAAGATTCTTGGTATAATGAGTTAAGAGAATTGCTTAATAGGTTGTGTCTATAAGTTTAGTTAGATTGCTCGAGGACGAGCAAGGTTTAAGTGTGGGGTATTGATGTGTGGCTATAATTCATGGTTTAGCACATTACTCGCCTTGCATTTTCTATGATGTATTGATAAATTACATTTTATTTGCGCATAATAGAGTCCATTTTATGTGTAGGTGAATTGGAGATGGAAGTAGAGAAAAAAGAATACTTAAAAGTCGAAAGCGTGCTCGGGAGCAGTTGAAAAGGAGAAGCTGGCGAAGCTAGCCTAGAGCAGGTTATATACCGCGCGACGCCAGGCTTGTAGCTGGCGAGAGACCTGGCGAGGCGAGGCAGAAGGTGAGCTTGACCAGGCTTTATACCTGGTGGCGCCAGGACTGGGGCGGGGTCCACCAGGCGTTATGCCTCGCGAGGCCAGGTCTGGGCGTGCACATTCCGAGTTTGAAGACTTAATTCATCTCCTGGTTTGACTAGGACTTGGACTACACGTTTAGATTTTTTACTACACATATAAATAGACCTAAATACGCCACTTTTTTTAGGACTTTTGCAACCAGAGGCAAGGATAGCTCGTGGAACAACCGTGGAGAGCTGGACTCATTAATTTCTACATCCCTTTATCCTTAACTTGTACTATAATTATGCAAAATACTTTGGATATTGTTATTATGATTATGAGTATCTAAATTTCTAGTCTAAGGTTTTGATGAAACCTATTGAAGGATGATTTTCTTGTTACGTTAATATAAATTTGCCGTAGTATTTTCTCTATTTGTTCAACTATATTATTCTTGTGGTTGTTTGAAGGGCCCTCAATTAGCTGTGCCTATTTAGTATGTATTACTCGGGAGAGAGTGTATATTTAGGTAGTTGTGGAACAACATCACTCCTAACATATATGAAGGTTCAATACGAAGGGTTTAAAGGTGGGATTAAGGATAACGAAACCTTGGTGCGATCTGAGTGAGCCGTACTTAATCCCAGCTAGAGTAATTCGAGAGAATATGTCTAGTAAATTGTGGTAATTACTCGGGAGAGAGTTACGACAGTTAGAGTGCTCATGGTCGATAGAGAAGACTTAAGCAAATTTATAGAAAACGTAGCGAAAAAGATTCCAACAATAGGAGAAATCACAACCTTAGATCATCCAATTCTTGTTTACAACCCGTTCATAGTTAGTTATTAATTATTGCATTTTCATTACGTAATATTTAGTTAATAAACATACAAATTGTTACTTGAATATTTCTGAAGATTGATTGCGTGAATTTGTGCGAGTCTAGTAGCTGTGTTTGATAGGTTAATTCCCTGTGGGATTCGACTCTGGACTTATTAGCTGGAATTTATGTGCATTGACTGCTTAGTCCTTTTTATAAGGCATAGTTGGACGTGATCACATACCGTAATATAATCGTCTCTGCAATCAAATCAAATTACTTTCCTTGTAACATATATTTTTACGTTTTCTTTATTTTATTTTATAGTTTATTTTCTTTACATAAATTCAATAGAAATTATATTGAAATTTAGTTTACTCCGGAAGGTAATTTTAGTTCCCCTTCCATAAAATTTGCTAAGACTTGCAAATATACTTGTTGAAATTATTTGTCATTTGTTAGTTTACTTTAATTTAGTTTATGTTGAAATTCTTTTCATTTTTTTATATTTAAATTTTTTTAGTGTATAAGCTCTCTTTCTTTGATTATTGGTGTTAATTTAATTTAGTTTGTAACTCTTTTCTTATTGTTTTCTTTTGCAAATACTAACTTATTACTTATAAATGCTAAAAAGATTTTCTAATCGATCAAATTTCCTAAGAATTAATAAATTTTAAAATTGGTCAATTTTTTTTTGTTAAAGTTCAATAAATTAGCTAAAATTAGATTTTTAAATTAAAATAAGAAAAAATTTGTTTAAAATATAGAGCACTGGCTTTAAGAGGACTTTATTACGAGATCACGTTGTGAGCAGTAAACACAAAAAACTTGTTTCTCGTTCGTTATTAGTTATTGACTTCTCCAATTGAACTCGCTTGCACAAAATCATGGGTCCGTCATTACTCGTATGGACTGCTTTAGAGAAAATTAAGCTTATGGAGTGAGTGAGAGAGAGAGTGTGTGTGGACCCACAAAGATCGAAAATCAGCAGGTATCAAATATATATATGTGTGTGTTATTTCACTTTCTTCTCGTAAAGTTGTGCTCACAAAGTATTCGTTTTCATGCATATGCATAAAACCATTTCTGGCAACAAATTATATATGGTAATTCAATAACAAGTGTCCAGTTTCCAGAGTCAAACATTAGTACTTACTTTTTCTCAGTAGCATAAATAATACTGATAGTTAATATTTTGTTGTTTATTAAGCATATATTATCTTAATTAATTATTTAAATTTATTTCATAATTGAAGAAAGATTTTGCACTGCAACCCAAACCTTCATAACTGATATTCTTGAGAAAGAGTATAGTTTACGTCGTAAAATTGAAGGTTCTATACTTCCATGTATATAAACATAGAGAAAGCAAAGCTAAATTAACTAGAGAAGAATAATCAACCGTAAGAATTTAATTATATCAAGAAACAATTGGGGAATATGGAAAAAGATAAAATTGGTCAAAGAATAAATATTATTTTGATGTTAATATAAATTATAAAAATAATTATTTAGACATATTTTAATTTTCTTTAATGACCGTGCGAAGTAAGGATAAATTTATTAGTATACTTATATTTACTTACCTTGTTAGATGTAAGGTATAGAAGAATTGTAATCTAATCTCTAGAGGTGATGTGACACTTCTTTAAAAGGAAATCTAATGGGAATGTATCAAAAAAAGATATTTTCTTTATTTCAATTTATGTGAATTTATTTGATTGGACACGAAATTTTATAAAAAATGAAGATTTTTGGAATTAGTGGTCCTAAACAAATTAAAAAGGAGCCAAGAGTATTTGTATGACTATAAAAACTTCTCATTAAGAGTAGAAATGTAAGTTTAAGCTAAATTATTTCCAAAGTTAAATAGGGGTCATTTTATTTGGAACGGACCAAAAAGGAAATACGTTCACATAAACTGGAACAGAGGGAGTACTATTTACTAACAATTAGCCCATTTTACATACTATTAAAATAGCCTAAACAATTACTAATGATATACAATATTCAAATAATATAGGCAAAAAAAATATCGATAGGTATTATTACGATTTATTGACAATACATAGATAAGGTAATATGCAAAATTTGACAAAGTTTGAAAGTGAGTTAGACTACTTCGGACTTAAAATTCATTATCAATAATAAATAATTTTTTTAAAAACAGGAAAGAAGGATTTTTTTTTTCAATGGGTATGGTTGAAATTCGTAGAAAATATATAGATGGGGCAATATACAAAATCTGAGCAAGATTGAAGGTGATTTGGATTGGTATGGTATCAAAATTTGTAGTTAAAATCGAGTTTAAATTTTTTTCTGCGACACATATATCCTCATGTATCATGCATGTATCTCACATACATGTATACATGAATATACATGTGATACATATTTGATACATATGTAATACACAAATAATATATAGTGTGATACACGTGTGATCTTCTTCCATGTTCATTTTGTGTACTTTGAATTTGGCTCAATTTTTAATTTAAACCACCTTAAATCTCTACCAAATCGTCTCAAAATTGAGATTCGCACTTAGGAAGTACCAATCTATTTCAACAGCACCCACTTAAAATACATTCCAATTTTGAAAACCTAAATTTTAGAATTCAAGCTTAAGCAAGCTTCAATAGCTTTTCATAGCGTTTTCAGTTTTATCATTCGATCCAATTCAATAAACTAATGCTTAATAATGATTTCTAAATCGAGATAAGGTGCTCGATTCTCTGAATTTCAAATTAAAGGAATTCGAATATTGCAATATTGTTGAAGTCTCAAACAATTTGAACTATCTTTGTGTTTTAGCAAAATAAGAGCCCGTTTGGACATACAATTTTTTTCTTTCTTTTTTTCAATAAAATTCCACTTTTTTTTCAAAATCAGCGTTTGTTCATAAAATTTTCAATTTTCACTTGATGATGCATTTTTGAAATTTTCGAAAATTTTAAAAACTCCAAAAAGTTATTTTTTTCAAATTTTCACTCACAAAACCTAAAAAACAACCCAAACTGAAATTTATGTCCAAACACAACTCTAAATTTCAAATACAATTTTCACTATTTTTTGAAATTTTACAATTCTTATGTCCAAACGCCTACTAAATGTGTTACAAAATGATATGTGGACTATTTTTTATAGATATTTTGTTTTGGGCTAGTTTTAATTGAAATTTTTTAC
Organism: Nicotiana knightiana; assembly: GCA_005239525.1. Taxonomy (NCBI): domain Eukaryota; kingdom Viridiplantae; phylum Streptophyta; class Magnoliopsida; order Solanales; family Solanaceae; genus Nicotiana; species Nicotiana knightiana. The sequence goes on along the minus strand of ML375419.1, from coordinate 21,156 downwards.
GGACTGATAGTTTAGATAATTTTCTTTATTTTATAGATGTAATTTCTTCTTTACTTATTTTTCGGGTGAAATTCAAAAATAGTCAGATTTACAAGTGGTAATTCAAAAATAGCCATAGTTTCAAAAATAATCGAAATTTAGTCATTTTTCATGTAAAGATAGATCTGAACGAAAACAATGTTCAAAATCCAGAAAATACTCCAACATAATATACTGGAATCCAGCATAATATGCTGGAGTTCCAACATAAGTATACTGGAACTCCAATATAATATACTGGAGTTCCAATATAATATACTGGACTTCCAACATAATATACTGGAGTTCCAGTATAATATACCGGTCCATCATAATATGTTGGAAGTTCATATACAGGTGTTCCAATCTCCAGTATATTATGTTGGAACTTTTCGCGGATTGGAGTTCCAGCATAATATGCTGAAAGTTTATACACGGGTGCACTTTCAGTATATTATGCGGGATTTACCGTATTGCAGCAAAATAATGACTATTTTTTAATGATTTTACAAATACTGACTATTTTTGAATGATCAATCCGAAAACTGACTAACCCGTGCTATTTTTTATTATTTTTCCTGATAATATAAATTATAATAGTACAGATTCTGATACGGTTGGAGGCTATAGTTGGGCTCAAATTTCCAAAAGCCCAATTGCCCTAGCTTTTCATTTTAGTATCATATGTTTTCGTTTAGATACGTGTGTAATTTTATTTTCGATATACCCTATATATGAACTCAGATCAAGAATGGAAGTGATCGGTTCATTTTTCTTCCAAATTTCATCATTCTCCTTTTTCCAAATTTCATCCTTCTTGTATTGGTAAAGTATGGTCATAACACGTGGTCAACATAGTAGTTAACACATGGCAACAATTTTCTTGTCAGTTCCAAATTAGATAAATTCACTTTGATTAAAGGAAATCATACGGTCGACTAAGGCCTCATTTATTATTTTAAGATTAATACATTTGAATTTGAATATCAAGATATGTATTAAGATTAAGATATTTAAATATGAATACATATCTAAATATTAAGATGTGTATTATAATCTGAACATTAAATGATTAAGACTCTTTGATTTTTAATATCTGAATATATAAAATTAATCTTTTTAAAAAAATTAATAAACATAAAATTCAAATTAAATACTAATTAATCTAATATTCTATCAATAAAATATATAATTTTTTTAAAATATAGTAATTGCTGATGGTAATGGCTAACAATGGTGCTTGTGAATACCGACTAGAGGCGGTGGTTGGTGGTAGGTTTGGTTGATGGTGGTGGTTGTTGCTCCCAAACACACATGTAAGTATACGTGGTCGACAAATAATATAGGATTGTAAGTCCAAATATCGTACCCACAGGGACTTGTGATTAAGAATCAACTAAATTAAACTAAGACAATTAATCTATTCAAGCGATTTTCTAAAGTGTGATTAATTAACTTCAATTAATCTAGAGTAGAAAACGAAGAGATTAAAGGAAATAAGTCCCTAATATTAGAGACCATTTCAATGGGAGAAAATATTCCAGGGATATGAGTTAGCTAACAATCCAGTTGAGTTTTTTACTTAAATCGTCTAATTAATTTATTTGATTTATTGGTTGATAGAGTTAATATTGCTCGTAGCCTTCTCCTGAAATACTACACGCCTATTCAAGCTAACCTAACACCTATATTCCTATGAATTAAGATTAACAAGAACACATTTATAATTCCCGTATAATAACCAAGCAAGGCAATTAGGCGTACTCCTATCTTAACCGCAAATCCGATCCCGATGCTCGAGTTCAAGATCTTGCTCTACTCAATCTTATATGCAATCTAGAATTTCTTCTCCGGAGTTCAATCCTAGATTGGTAGATAAAATTCAATTGGTGATCAGGCAATGAAATAATTAAGCGCAAGATTGAATAAATAAACCAATATGATAAAATAATAAGAACAATTCAAACTTCAAACTACAACGTTCATGTAGCACCCAAAATTTTAAAACTAATGAACTGTGAGATTAAAGGAAGAAAAGAGAAGAAAAACTAGTTTAAAGTCTCCTCCAAGCGTGGTCTGTGTTCCTCCACGTGAACTATCCTTTAAAGTATGTATGATCTCCTCCAAATTAGGTTTAGAACTCTTTTTATACGAGTTGGGACCGTGTAGAACCGAAATAACCTTGTCCTGAGCGAACTAAGAAAACCCCCGCGACCGCAGCGTCTAGACCAACGCCTCGCGCGGGACCTGGCACCGGAGGCAGAATGTTTTTGCACTTTCAATTCCTTTGCTGCGTTTTCCTTGGCATTCTAGTATATCTTCTTTTTTCCTCCACTTGGGGGGACAAAACCCAAAGGGTGACTCTTTTTTTTTTTTTTTTTTTTTT